>JAOUQT010309163.1:0-15183 GCA_025769995.1 Xyliphius kryptos | reverse complement strand
TAAATTTAAGAATGTTCTTAAGTATGAAGTTACGAAGTACTTAGCGTTACGAACGTTTTGGGAAACGCACCCCTGTTCCTTGATGGAGTTATGACCAGGGTGACATCAGCAGTTTTTAAAAAACATAAAGAGCCCCCCCACCCTTTCGTTAACTGCTTTACATGCTGCACCGAACAGCGCGAACAGTCTGAAAACCATCAATGGAAACCCTGTTATCTGGAATGTCCGTGTCCAGCCATTATACTACATTCCTGGTACTCCTTCTAACTCCTGGTTAGTGCCATAAGCTTATCACCAGTAATCTCATGTTGCCCATAATATAGGAGGGAATGCGCAGCTTTCTTTTCAATTAGTTGCCGTCATCTCGCCCTTGCCTGTAATCTTAGGCAATAAATCTTAGGGTCTAAGGCTCCTCAATAAATGTTTTTGTGCTTGAGATATTTGTATACTCAAAAACTGCTTTTGTAATCAACATTTAAATTTCTTCCGCACAGGCTAACTGATCGTTTTAAAAATCTAAACATTTCAACAGGAGCACAGACATGGTAGAACATGAAAGCACATTTTTAAACATCTAAAAGCATATTATTGTCTAAAATAGTCTTTTATGCTTTACTACTACACTGGCTCTCTACAACTAAAGGTCTTACATATTTTTGGCTATAAAATTAATAATGTCTCCAAAGGACGGCCTCGACCACTGTTAAAGGAACTAAACGCACAATTTCCTAATCGGCTGGCTGCACAGCAAGTATTGTGTTTTTTTTAAGATAAGGAGATGATGACAGACCATGGCTTGTTCAGCAACACTCAAAGGAAGGCAGAGGTGTTTCCTTCACATTTATTGGGTTTCCGTCAACTGGCTGACCCTATCGTTACCTCTTAAACCTGGCTTCAACTATATACATGTAAAACAGGACATAAATAATAATAACTATCTGTGATAACCCATGTCACCAAACCACTTCATGATTTGGTAATGTGTCTCATGACTGTCATTGCTGGCCTTTGTATTAACTAACCAATCATTATCGGGTTGACTAGTGAGATTAGTGTCTTGTGCTGCTTAAAGATGTTTTTATCTTGTGGATATTTATGCTGTGGCCATATAGTTCTCAGCTTTGGTTGTTTCAATGTCATCGTTACAACTCCTTCAACCCTGGGACAGGGTGTAAAATCATGACTGGTTTTTAATATTTATGTGGTTATGTAAGTAGTGGCTTACTATCAAGATTCCTGCTTATTTGGAATGTACAAGATGATCCACGTTCCAGAAAGATCTTGAGGTAAGCCAGGTTTATATAATTTGTGGTGACGTCACTGACCGAATTTTTTCTTTCCTGTCTAGCCACAGGTTATAGTGCTGGGGATCTAGGTTCGAATCCCAATCAGGGTGGAGTTTCCATGTTCTCCCTGTGTCCGTGTGGGTTTCTTTCGTGGTTCTCCCGTTTTTCTCCAACAGTCCAAAAACATGAATTCAAGGTAAAATTGACTGCTCTAAATGGCCTCCATGTAGTCTGTGTGTGTAAGTGAGTGTGTGTGTGTGTATTTGGCTTAGCACCGAAAATGTTTTCCCATGGATGGAAATCCCCTGCGACCCTAGTAGAGAATTAAGCGGAAGATGTAATGCTTTAGTGTTCTTCTGCACTGTGCTGAACTGCTTTTCCGTATCATTCCATTATTATTATTTCGTTTTGCAATTTATGTTTATTTTGCTTTATTTATTAGATTGTATGCTTTTCTGTACTGCAATATTTTACTGAGCTGTACAATTTAATTTATTTTACTTCATGTTCTGCTTTATTATACACTTTTAAAATACACTACTCTTTTATATAAAACATTGTAGCGTACTTTTTTCTGGCTGGTGTGTACACTGCTGTGTACAGCAGCCATTTAACTAAATAATATGCAAAATAAAAAAAAATGCATTATAAGGGTACTGAAAGTGCACTTACCTGGCAGTCTGTGCCCACCAGCATTTCCCAAGATTCGTAATGTCCCTTTTCCTGTCTGTAGAAATGAATAGCTTTCATAAAAGCCTGTCCTTCGCATGATGATTTTTTCAGACAATCTGTTCCCAGAAATAAAGAAAAAGATATTAGAAAGGCACTAGACACATGCAAGCTGCAATATAAATCAATAACAAATGCGTCGATAATTCATAAATCATGTAGCTGTGGTGATCTTAATATGTGCTTCTTTTTAGTTCAATGCAACTGTAATATGGTTTAAAATTCAAATCTGTTTTAACTACAGTTTATAGAGAAGGAAGAAAAAGCTATTTTATAAATTGTAATTTCACAATTACAGACTGCAATCCGTCTGTTTCTCTGAATAATTTATTGGACCCCATTATTCTGTTATTTAATAGTCAGGACCCCCAATAAGATGGATCATCAGAGATATTTTTTTGACTGATAAATGATGAATGCAGTGACATAACCATTACCGTGGTGTGTTAAGTGTGTAGTGCCGATACAGGTGGATCAGAACCAGCCGTTTAGCTGAATTTTAAACTTCACAGGTCTGTGTGTACAGCCTGTTACAGCTTTGGAACCCTTGTTTATGTGATGTTATCTGTGCTTGTGTGCCAAAAGTGATGTCCCCAGACAGTGTTCTGAGCAGTTTTTTTTTCACCCATCTTTTTTCTTTAATGTATTGCTTATCTTATTTCTTGTTTCCTACTAACAATTGATCCCCTGGGGATCAATAAAGTATTCTGATTCTGAAATAGGTTGAAGTCAAGACTATGACTGGGCCACTCCAAAAGGCGTATTTTCTTCTGTTGAAGCCATTCGATTGTTGATTTACTTCTATGTTTTGGGTTGTTGTCCTGTTGCATTATTCATCCTCTGTTGAGCTTCAGTTGACAGACAGAGGGTCTTAGCTTTTCCTGCAAAATGTCTTGGGAAACTTCATTTTTTCATCGATAACCGCAATCCGTCCAGGCCCTGAGGCAGCAAAGCAGCCCCAAACCATGAAGGCCCCTCCACCAAATTTCACAACTGGGGTGAGGTTTTTATGATACTGTGCTGTGCACTTTTTCTCCACACATGGCGTTGTGTGTTCCTTCCAAACAACTAAATTTTGGTTTAATGTTGACTCCTTGGCTCCAATAAGCTCTTAGAATTATTAGCCTAAGGATTCACATACTTTTTCCTCCCTGCACTCTGAATGTTTACATGTTGTATTTAATAAAACCATGCACACATAACCTTTTGTCTGATATTAGTTTAAACAAACTATGTCTGTCTATTGTTGTGACTTAGATGAAAATCAGAACACATTTAATGACCAATTCATGCAGCATTCCAAGTAATGTCAAAGTGTTCACATACAGTACTGGCCATCTTCTCGGTCAATGTGTTTTCTGTATTTTCACGACTATTTACATTGTAGATTCTCACTGAAGGCATCAAAACTATGAATGAAGACATGAGTAGTTATGTACTTAAGAAATAAAGGTAAAATAACTGAAAACATGTTTTATATTCTAGTTTCTTCAAAATAGCTACCCATTGCTCTGATTACTGCTTTGAAAACTGTTGGCATTTTAATTAATTATACTAATTAACACTTATAGGCCATTTAAGGTGAAAACCATTTGAGGTGACTACCTTTTGAGGCTCATTAAGAGAATGCCAAGAGTGGGCAAAGCAGTAATCAAAGCAAAGGCTGGCTATTTTGAAGTTACTAGAGTATAAAACATGTTTTCAGTTATTTCACCTTTTTTGTTGAGTACATAACCATGTGTTCATTCATAGTTTTGATGCCTTCAGTGAGAATCAACAATGTAAATATTCATGAAAAAAAACACACACATTGAATGAGAAGGTGTGTCCAAACATTTGGCTTATACAGTTCTTTTTCTTGCAACTATAGTTTTATGTAAAAGTGTAAGTATATGACCATAGAACAAATATAATTATTTTGTAAAAGAAACAAACTATGAAATACATATCAGTACCAGGTGGTAGTGTGTATAAGGCATGATGCTGTGTAGTGTACAACCATGCTCTGCAAAAATGCGCTAACCACAAAAACCATTCAAAGACGAGTCATCAAGTCCTGTCTTCCTTTATCACAGGAAGAGCATTTCTACTGAGCTAAATATTATTAGTGTTACCATGACCACTAAAATAAAACAGTCTTATGACTTTCAAATTTGAGCATGGCGTACTTTCGATTCTCAGTACGGTAACCATGGAAGAACATGTAACAGCAACCCTGCAGGTGGGAATGAAGGTTAAAAATTTAAAAGAGGTCATATGTTCTGCCTAATAATCATGCCTAAATTTTGTTTATTTTTATACCCAATAGCTAATTCATTACAATCTCAAAATTTGCCAAGTGAAATGTCAACTAGTATCCATTTCAGATTCTCACTACTGTAATTAAAAGTCCCAACTAGGCTGATATAAATACTTAAGAAAAAATGTATACCGGTCTTTGTATTTGACACTTCATAAATGTTAAACTCTTATAATAAACATAGGGTCACTAATTGTACAACACTGCAAAGGTTACACTTATTTTTCATAAAACTTTTAATTTGCAACACAAAATGACAACTTTTTCATTAGTTCATTATATTCCGCTTATTCCTTTATGAGGGTCGGGGGGGACACACACACACACCAGGACAGGGCGCCAATCCATCGCTGGGCACACACTCATTCACACGGGCACACACACATACAGGGCAATTTAGAGCACTCAATTTATCTTGCATTCATGTTTTTGGGTTGTGGGAGGAAACCGGAGAACCTGGAGAAAACCCACGCAGACAAGGGGAGAACATGGAAACTCCACCCAGATTGGGATTCGAACCGGGAATCTCCAGCGCTGAGAGGCGAACGTGCTAACCACTAAGCCACTGTGCCGCCCAGATGACAACTTCACGGGGATAATTAATTAATCAAGCTCAGAAATGTTAGCGTAATATGTACTGAATTAGATTATCTTCACATCACATGAAGACAAAGGCTTATTCCAGAATGACAGTGACAAAATTCATTAGGATCAAATTGAAAGGGAGGCTTCCCACATTACTTAACCTTTAAAAGGCAAAATAAATATGGAAATAATTATGACATTGCATAAGGTTGTAAAATGCACAGCCTGCCACTGGTATAAAATAACGGGTTTGTGGTAAGTTGCCACAGTAACCACCACTACTTAACATGCTGTGCACAAGAACCTTGTACCAAAACCAAAGTAATGTCTGATTATATAAGCATAACCCCTTTAATCACCAGTTCTATCTGAATTATTACACAAATTATATGTTTTCTTTTTTGCATTACCATGATAAAGTCAAAAAATTATTTATTTTTAAGTAAATTAAGTATGTCTATTACCCCAGTATCCACAGGATGTAGCACAAGGAAACTTGTATAAAAGATAAAGATCCAATTAAGGGTTACCGTGATTCTGGTGGCGAATGCAATCTGACAAAATGGATATGAAGTGAATCTGTTTGTCCTCTTCTTGAAAGCTAAAGTAGCCATCTTTCCTATAAGGTACAGTCAGGTAGACAGGAAAAGGACCAGGACTGGACACTACATGTGATGCTGCCTCATCTTTAGAACCTGTAAAATAAAACCTATAATTATGCAGATAAACTGGAGCTGAACACTTCCAATTAATAAAAGAATAAAAAACATTATACGGTATATCACTTACAGATCTCAACAGGTAGCCAAATTAAAGATAAGTATGCAGTAAGCAGTAAGTATAAATAAGTGTGATATCAAAATTTCTCTCCAACAGCAATATAGAGCAACACGTAAAAGCATTTGTTTGAGGAATACAATTTATTATTATTTTTTAAATTAGTATGTTATGAATTTTAAAGCTAAATAAATTGCACTTTTATGTTTTGCCTATTTTCATCTTTAAAGTCTAGAATTTTTGACACAGAAGTAAAAGGCTTTTAGTCTTCTACAGGTTCAATCAGTCACTTAAAGAAAAGTTTAAATCATCCTCCCTTACCACATATTAAGTATGGGTATAAAGTAAAGTAGCCGTTATTGTAAAACGTGATTGGAGTTAGTAATGGTAGTGTGGAGGAAATGATGTAGGGAGCTTGGCATGTGAACTCTACAGTGATGTGAACTCTACAGGCATGCGGATATAGAGCGGAGGGGATGACGTAGGGCATTTGGGGTGTGAAATTGATAACGATTGCCGCACAGGTAGTGTTGGAGGGGATGACTTAGGATGCTTGGCATGGGAACTCTTTAGTGACTGGCGTGCAGATGTAAAGTGGAGGGGATAACATAGGGCGCTTGGCGTGTGAACTCTTTAGAGATTGGTCTGCGGATGTAGAGTGGAGGGGATGACTTAGGGCGCTTGGCATGTGAACTTTTTAGTGATTGGTGTGCGGATGTAGATTGAAAGGGAAGATTTAGGGCGCTTGGCGTGTGAACCTTAAAGCAATTGATGAGCAGGTAGCGTGCAGTGGTCAAGTTTGCTAGCACTCTACATTACGAAAGCTGTTTCTCATTCTCAGTAGTACCTGATCAGCATCTACAGGCACAAGATATTGGGACGTTCTGTACTGTAGTAGAATAGCCATAGAAACTGTCATTCTAAAAAAGTTTTTTGAATAGTATGTATACTCTACATATAATAAAGTAATTTTTATGTTATATTGAGTAGTATAGTTATAATAGAATACAAATACCTTTTAAAATATGTATTTAAGACAAGAAAAACTCACTGTTTAGGTCAGGGAAGGTTTTGTCGACAAGAGCACAGTATTTCTCTTCTGTGGTCATTACTGTGCCTCCTGTAAGTTGGAGTGTGGTTCGTGGTGAATTTCCTTTTACAAACATCTAACATTCACGAAACATAAAAAACATATCACTGTTTGCTATATAACTAGCAGCTAAGAGGATTAATTTAATTAAAGGATTAATTTAAAGTCGACTAAATAAATAGTCATTTGTGAATAAGTATTAAATCAATACTTTAATTTACCTATTTACTAATTGCTGGTATAAATAAAAAAAACAACGAGGTGTTACAACTGTACTATGTGCCTTTTGTAATAATCCAACCTTTGTAAATGTATGTAAACCTTTAGGATAAGCAGGTAATTTAAAGGTGAATGAGGAGATGATCAGGTTTGAGAAGGCACACTATTTTATTTAAAAAACACAAACAAAGATCTATTTTCATAAAACACTTGTGAAATTGCAGAAAAAAAAAACTGAAAAAAAGTTTTAATGCTCATAAGGGTACAAAAAAACCATTTGACTGTGATCCCAACTGCATACAATTTTTTTTTTTTGTAGAGCAGCAGCCTTCGCCTTTCAACCCAGCTGAGCACACCACTGTTCAGTGTTCTCCTAATGAAGAATCTATTAATAATAACACTAGTCAAAGTGAGACAGGCCTTCACATACTTTTGCTGATATAATACAGTACAGATTGTGGTCATAAAATAAAATATCATTAAAAAGTTTATTTATTTCAGTAATTCCATTTAAAAAGTGCAACTTGTATATTATATTTATTATTTACACACAGACTGATATATTTCAAACGTTGATTTATTTTAATGTTGATTCTTATAACTGACAACTAATTAAAATCATTAGATTCAGTTTCTTGGAAAATAACAATATTACATAAGACCAATACAAAAAAAAAGGATTTTCAGAAATGGCCAACTGAAAAGTTAGAACATAAAAAGCCTGAGTTTGAACAGCATGTGATATTTAGTTGGGGCTCATTTGGCCTGGACTACTGCCGCAATGGAGTCGCCCAGTCTGTGGCACTGCAACAAGGGTTAGGAGAACCCAGGTTGCTTCGATAGTGGCTTTCAGCTCTTCTGAATTGTTGCGTCTGGCATATTGCATCTTCCTTTTCAAAAATACCCCATAGATTTTCTAGGAGAGTTTGCTGACCAATTAAGAACAGGGATACCATAGTCTTTAAACCAGATACTGTTTGCTTTGGCACTGTGTGCAAACTTCCTCGTAGATGGCTGCATTGACCTTAGACCTCAGTGGACCAAACCCAGCAGATGACATGGCACCCTCATCCATAACTGACTGTGGAAACCTTCCACTGGACCTCAAGCAAAATGCAAATTTTACTTTAATCAGAGAACATAACTTTGGACCACTCAGCAGCAGTCCAGTCCTTTCAGTTAGCCTTCTAAAGCTCTCTCTTGTTTAAGAGTGGCTTGACACAAGGAATGCGACAGCTGAAACCCATGTCTTTCATACATCTGTGTGTGGTGGTTCTTGAAGCACTGACTCCAGTTGCAGTCCACTCTTTGAAAATCTCCCCTATGATTTTTTTATTGTCTTTCATTTCACAATCCTCCTCAAGGTGCGGTTATACTAATTGCTTGTTTACTTTTTTGACCACATCTTTTCCTTCCCTTCACCTCTCTTGTAATGTGCTTGGACACAGGGCTCTGTGAAAGGCCAACGTTTTGTGTCTTTCCCTCCTTGTGCAATGTGTCAATGGCAATTGTCTTTTGGACAACTGTGAAGTCAGCAGTCATCACCAATGATTGTATAGCCTTAGAACTAGACCAAGAGACCATTTAAAGGCTTTTGCAGGTGTTTTGAGTTAATTATCTGATTAGAGTGTGACACCAGGTGTCTTCAATTTTTCACATTTTCACAATATTCAATTTTTCTTAGATCCTGAATTTGGGATTTTTTTGTTACTTGTCATTTATAATCAACAAAATTAAGAGAAACAAACATTTTAAATGTATTGGTCTGTGTGTAACGAATAAATATAATATTCAAGTTTCACTTTTTAAATGGAAATACTGAAGTAAATCATGATATTCTAATTTTATGACCAGCACCTGGATATCCCACTAAAAGTTGCTGTGATGACAGGATAATTATTTTACCTGTTGGTGGTCATAATGCCATACTACTAAAATATTAATACAGGTTGCGTGTGTACTTGTGTGCGTAATATACCTCTTGATTGTCATAGAGTTCGAGGCTGTAATTGGCTCGGACCACAACAAACCTCTCCTTCCACTTCCTGCTGTCATCGTAATGCAGTACATTATCTTTGTACACAAGCTCAGAGGGCTGAGGTGGGTCCTACACACACACACACACACATACACACACACACACACATTTTTAAAAAAAAAATTCTAGTTATTCACATGGCAGTCAGTGTGCTTTGTGTTTTGTTTTCACACTCGTGCAAGGTTACAGAGTAAATGAGTAGTTTGGGTTGTATCACTGAATCTTTGGTGTTTTTTTTTGTTATTTATTTATTTATTTTTTTTCAAATATCCAGCTGTTTCATTCATTCGGTAAGTTTTATAATTTATGTGGTCTTAAGGAAAAGTTAGGTTATTTGTGATCACTAGGGAAAAATTCAATTACCACACTGGTAATTCTTCTCAATTCTGAAGCCCTCAAGTATGACTGACTGCATGTGCTTCATTATTTTAATAATGAATACCTCCCACTAAATTAAATGTTTTCTAATACGCAAATTTTAGAAAATGACATGCATCCAACTTTATGATAGACCTTTAGTGAAGACTCTTTTCTGTTCTAGTGTTACTACTCTTGGACAATAAAACACATTGAAATGCATTTAAAATTAATTAATCATTATAAAGAAAGTTATAATGGATATCATGCATGTAATAGTAAGAGTTTTTTGATATTTCGATTATGAAAAATATGCAGTATACTACAGTACTATCTGCTGCTTATATCTAGTGGCTTTTTGGTCCAAAGTGGTTTCTAAACTGGAAACTTTTTATGGGGCACGACAGTCTCATTTAACTTATACTGAGAATATAAAAAATCCATAGTGGGATTAAAATACTTTGGAAATATTTATAAGTCTGAATATTTCATTAGATGTTTAGGGTATGAACTACCTTCTGTTTGAGAAGCTGTGTATGAATGGTCTGCTGCTGTTCCACTTCATCCCGCAGCTGAGAGAAAAACGCCACACAATACTGCCTTTTATAGTGAGGACTGAAGTTTTTCAGCTCAGCCTCAGTCCGCCCTTAACACAAACAGACAAACAAACGTTCAAAACTTTTTGAAAAAAATACTGTATATGATTTTTTGGTTTAAACTCATTGTAACATGCATAATACTTTGCTGCTTACTGTTCAAGTTAAAGCTTGCTGTTATTAATTTCACTAATATTTCTGTGATTAAACAAGCATAATAAAAATTCTAGGTGCAACATCACTGTTTTAAATATACAGTGAAAATTATAAGTATAAAGAAATCTAAAGTTATGATAAATGTACTGGTGAAAAAGTACAACTTAGATTTAAAAGGACAAAAACATTTTTAAGATGTTATGTATTGAGAGGAAAAGCAGGTCAGCACTTAGAGCCAACTCTGTGATGCATTGTGTAGAAATGTATTATGGGCCTAATGCTTTACTGCCCTGCCAAAAAAGTATGGCATGCAGTGTCGCCATTTTCTCCTTAATCCACTCACAGGTCCAATAGTAGTACAGTCCTCTTCAGACTTCTGATTATTTGAAAGAAAACAGATTACATCAGGCATAAATCGCTTTTCTTTTGCATCATCTACATCAAAAACTGCAGAGTAGGAATAACCTGATCTTTAATTTCCATATCATATTGCCTCTTCTGTTTGTGATATTAGATTAGCATTTATATGTTGAAATGATTTCCAAATGCATGAAAATCCAATTCATGCAATGGGTGGAGTGTGCAATCTCATATTTAAGCTCTCTGACACTTTCCAGACAATTCCAAAATCCCCTTTGGGGGTTGTAACAAGTAGCAAAAATGTAAAAGCATTGCACATGTATTATATGTTATAAAGATGTACTGAGTTAATGTTTGGATTCTTAAGCCTGTATGCCTTTAGAAAAACTGTATCTTGCTAACATGGGCCACAGCATGTGGATAGACCTCAAATATAATGTCACTGTTGTTCAGGCTTTAAGCCAGCATAAGGGTTTTGCGTCACTTTTATTTTAATTTGTGTAAAGTCTTTATTGCATAGTCTCTGTGTAAAAGGGCTTGTGTCTGACCTAACAAACACTACCTTGACTGCACACATTCCCACTAATACACTTTACATGGTTTTACCACGTTTTCTTAAAAATCAATAATAAAGTCAATGGCTTAACAACTTTAACCCTATAATTTAAAAATTAAAAGCTAAACTACAATGTATTCAATATGTGGGTCAAACCGTATGTGGGTCAGTTCTTCATTCTTTGTGTGTAGTGAGACAGTGTGGTATACACATCACACTTAAGTTGTCTGGTTCACACCCACTGATGAAACTTTACCCGAGGCTCATACCCAATCACACTATAACAGTCTGTCTTAAAACATTCCAGGGCATTGTGGAGCTAAAATGTGCTAGCAAAAAGCACAGACATTCCTACGTACTTGAAATTGCATTTATCTTATATTTAAAAATTACTTGTGAGTTTTGATTTCAGATGCTTTTTACTCTTTCGTTCTGAAATTATCAAACTCTACATATTACTCTTAAAAAAATATTTATGAACAAAAATAAAGCCCTGTCATAACGTGTATGGAGTTAAAACACTATTCAACATTCAAGTGCAAAATTCAAAATGTACATGTGTAATACACACCAAGCAATTCAACCCACAGTAGCCCTATATTTTGAAATGTGAAAATAGTCTGTTAGAAGGAAAGAACCATGGTGACATACAGTCCTGAAATGAGTCCTAATGAACATCATTGTGATTTACTGAAACTTAATTGTTAGACATATCATTTTTCCAACATCCAGCATCTGAAAATTTGGGACACTAAACAAATTGGGAATAAAAACTGAATGCAATGATGTGGATGTCAGAGTCTGCACGGAACCAAATAAGAAAAAGGTTGGACACCCAGTAGCGAAACAAAAGTTTTAAGTTTTATTATTTTGAGCAGATAAAACTAAGAGTTGTAACAGGTTTTCCATGAGCAACGTGACTGTGGAGAGGCTCAGCAGCAGATCAGCTGTCACCAACAGTCACCAACACCTGAAAACTCAACAAAGGAGAAATACGTCTTACAGGCAGGTATAATATTGTGGAAACAAAGAAACACTGCACTTATTGCGTGAGGTGATCCCGGCTGCCCGAAAAAAAAAAAAGAAAAAAAACCCTGCAGAAATCCAGGGGAAAAAATAAATAAAAAAAACAACTGTCCCTGTGATCCTATGTTACCCCAAGTTGTTACCAACTTGGACCCCCATCGATGTACAAATCCCCGGGGTAAAAATATCGACAAGTTACTGGAGCAAGGATTTGGGATTGGGGAATAATAGACTTAGGTTCATTGTTGCTCGGTTCCGCCTCAGACTGACGAGAAAGGGCGTCTGACTTTCCGTTCTTTGAGCCCGGTCTATATGGCAATGTAAAATCAAAGTGGCTAAAAAAAGTTACTAACGAGCCTGTCATGAAATTAACTGTTTGGCCTGCTGTATGGACGCCAAGTTTTGATGGTCGGTCCACACGACAAACACTTGTTTCGCCCCCTGTAGCCAATGACGCCACTCTTCAAAGGCAAGTTTTACTGCAAGTAGCTTTTTAACTCCTACTGAGTAATTCCGTTTGGCAGGAGTCAGGCGGTTTGAGAAAAAGGAACAAGGGTGGAGTTTATCATATCCTGTCCTCTGGAATAGGAATGCCCCAACCTCCACATCAGAAGCATCCACTTCGACTACATAGGGTTCCTCAGGATTGGGGAGCTGCAGGATCGGTGCAGACATAATGAGGGCTCTGAGTTTGTTAAAAGATTGCTGTGCTTGGTCAGTCCAAGTGAACGGCCCTATACCAGTAAGGGCTGTTAAAGAAGTCCCCACGGTACTAAAACCCCGAATAAACCTTCTAAAGAAATTGGCAAAACTTAAAAAGCGTTGGAATTGCCGAACGGTTGTTGGCACTGGCCAGTTCTCGGGGGCTTTAGTCTTTAGCCATTACATATCACGAACCCCAAAACGTCAGAGAGGGGGTGTGGAATGTGAATTTTTCCAACTTCACAAACAAATGGTGTTTAAGAAGAAGTTGGAAAACTCGATGGGCATGCCCAACATGTTCCTTGGTGGAACGACTGAAAAGCAGTATATCGTCGAGTTATACGTATACTTACCGGTCTAGGGCCTCTCGAAGAACCTCATTATGAAAGCGCTGGAAGACGGCGGGTGCGTTCATCACTATGAGTATCTTGTGATGCCCTTTGGCCTGATAAACGCACCCGCTGTCTTCCAGCACTTTCATAATGAGGTCTTCCATTCGTCCCCCCGCCTGATCCGGATCAAGTTTTAGGCACTGAGCAAGTCCAGCTTAGTAAAAATAGAAGCTTGTTGAAGAGCTTCGAAAGCCATTCCCATCAGGGGCAGTGGGTATTGATCCTGTACCGTGATGGCATTAAGACTTTTGTAGTCAATGCAGGGTCGTAGGGAACCGTCCTTCTTGTCGACGAAGAAGAACCCTGCTCCGGCTGGGGAGGACGATGGACGGATAAACCCCTAATCGAGAGCCTCCCGCATGTACCTCTCCATTGCCTCCTTCTGAGGACCCGCAAAAGAGGAGAGACGACCCCTGGGGGAGAAGAACCAGGCATTCGATTTATAGCGCAGTCATATGGGCGGTGTGGGGGCAGTTCCAGAGCTAAAAACCTCAGTGAGGTCATGATAAACTAAAGGGACACTGGTAAGATCTGGTTTGGAAGCTTGGAGGGCTTTAGCCTCCTTTGGACGCTGGCTTGTCTAGCAGACAAGCATCCACACAAACCATTCCCCAAGAAAAGATGGTACCAGTGGACCAGTCAATCTGGGGGTAATGCCAACGGAGCCAGGAAATTTTCAGTATTATTATCATCAATGGCACAGAGAACACCTACAGATAATGGGTGATAAGGGCCTCCTCGTCCCACCCACAGTCAGCTGGCAGGGTGCGAAAAGAGATGGTATAATCTGATACCATATGTGAGCCCTGACGGAGGCGAACAAATCGTACTCCGGACCTCCGGCAAGGCCACGTACTGTGAGGGTCTGAACGGAACCAAAAAAGAAAAAAGGTTGGACACCCAGTAGCAGAACAAAAGTCTTAAGTTTTATTATTTTGAGCAGATAAAGCTTAGAATTGTAACAGGTTTGCCATGAGCAACGTGACCGTGGAGAGGCTCAGCAGAAAATCAGCTGTCACCAACAGTCACCAACAACTGAAAACTCAACAAAGGAGAATTACAACTTACAGGAACTGGAGCCGGCACTTGCTGAGTGCCGCCTTTGTTTTTAAAATGGCCTCCTTGCTGGGAGTCAGGCTTCAAAACAGAAGTCCTGACTGGGTGCCTTATAGTGGAGATGGCAACTGTCAATATTTTATTTGTGATAAAACATAGATGACAGATCTAAAGTTTAATCTGAGTAAATGTAACATTTGAAAGGAGAATTGTGTTGATTCAAAATATCCCAGTGTCAACAAATCCCAAAAATGTTGCAACAAGTAGCAATAAGTGGCTGGGGGGGAAAAATGAGCATATAATGAACAGCTAGAAGACCAATTAACACTAATTAGGTCAACTGACAACATGATTGGGTATAAAAAAGAGCTTCTTAGAGTGTCAGTGTCTCTGTGCAGCCAAGATAGTAAAAGGATCACCAATTCCACCATTGTTGCACAGCAATACCAGAATAGTGTTACCCAGCGTGAAATAGCAAAGACTTTTAAGTAATCATCATCAACCGTGCATGACATCATCAAAAGATTCAGAGAATCTGGAACAATCGCTGTGCGTAAGGGTCAAGGCTGTAAAACCCTACTGGATGCTTGGTATCTCCGGGCTCTTAAACATCACTGCACCTCAAACAGGAATGCCACTGTCAAGGAAATAACAGAATGGGCCCAGGAATACTTCCAGAAAGCATTGTCAGTGAACACAATCCACCGTGCCATCCGCCATTGCCAGCTGAAATGGCAAAGAGGAAGTAATTTCTGCACTGTGTCAGGGGTCTTTTAAAATGGAGTGTGGCAAAATGAAAGACTGTTCTGTGGTCAGATGAGTCATGATTTGAAGTTCTTTATGGAACACTGGAAGGCCATGTAATCCGGACCCGAGAGGACAAGGATTACCCAAATTGCTATCAACACTCCATTCAGAAGCCTACATCACTGATGGTATGGGGTCGCATGAGAGATTGT
>JAOUQT010309155.1:0-14271 GCA_025769995.1 Xyliphius kryptos | reverse complement strand
CGCCTCGGGAAATTTCTGTGTGGACTTTGCATACTCTGCCTGCGTTCCGTGTTTGTGTGCATAATGGGTTAATTGATGTCTATAAATTGCCCATTAGCATGTAAATTTGTATGTGCACTATGATGGATTAGCACCCTATCTAGAGTAGTTTCTGCCCTCGCGTGCATACTTGCCGGGTGGGCCCCGGCTACCCCATGACCCTAAAACTAGAATTAAGCAGGTATATAAAATGAATACATTTAATTTCACTAGGTGGATCTTTTATAATTAAACCACATTGCTGTGTTGTCCAGAAGGTGGCGGTAGAACCTCATTGTCCCTCAGCTTGTTTAAATCCTAGTAATGTTTTTTAATAGATATTTCCTGCTTAAGACGGTTGCAGTGGCGCTTCGATGTTTGCGACTCAAACAAATGACGGTCTAAGCTGTCTATTTGCTGACGATAATAATCTAATTATATACCAAAAGTATGGGGTACTTTCAAGATTGCTCGGGTAATTTTTAAGTGAGATTTGAATCTGGTGTCTGATTTTTAAGATGTTAATTTCTGTGGACCTCAGAGAATTTTATAATTGACCAAGTCTGAAGTTTTTAGTCTCGTGTTTGAATTCTTAGGACTTAGTGTGATAACTTGCTGTGTACGATCAGAGAAAATTTTGAAGGGTTCAGAAATGTTCACGCATCACTGTACATGTTCTGTCCTTTAGCCAGTCAGGGATAATTAAAGATGAGTTTGCTCTTTGTGAGTTTGGAATAACGAAAAGACGACAGCCATGACTTCTCCCTCTTTAGCACTCGATCGTTGTGTTTTGAGGTTGGTTTGGTTTGGTCACACATTCGCCGCTCTCTGATGTGATTCGGTTGTACTTGAGCATCAGAATTCACCAGTTCCTGGAACTCTAATCCTGTCAGAGCATCAGCTTCCTGTCAAAGTGCCACCCTGGTGTCAGATTGTTGTCCCGGCTGTTGGTAATGCTTAGTCACACAAGTCTCATAGGTAGGCAAAAATTCCCCTAGAACAGTAAGTATGGCCAAAACAGCTTTCAAAATTATTTAATAACATTTTACCCAGATGTTCTATTTTCATAACCACACGCTTTTTTTTTTTTTTGTGCCTCAACAAATGTATGTGCAGCACATAAATATTTTATGCCTTTTTTCAGACTCTGTGGAATTAAACTGCTTCCTGTGTGTGATGTAAATTTTATTGTGATGGAGCACATGCTGCCGGTGTTTTGTGACATTTACGAGGGTTAAAATTGGTGTGTTTTTATCCCTTAAGTACAGTACTGGCTTTACGATGCTTTAAAATTGTTGATGTAAATGTTTAAATGTGGATCTTTTCAAAATCTAAACATTAAACCTGGATAAAAGCAACGTTCTAAAAGGAGTTTTAATACGATACCATGGTCGTCTTCTCAGAGTCGTCTCCAGTGTCATGGCTGCTCATAAACTGGCACAAAAATACCCCAGGTTCTGATTATATATGTTATAAAAATAGGTAAGCAGCAGGGCTATATTTTTATATTTCATTGTTAATTCCAGAAACATCACTTACTGTAATATTCCTATACAACACATCATAAGTATTCGAATCACCTCTTTAACTGGCTGGTACTGAGATGTCATTCATTATTTTGAAATAGAAAGCATGTGTGAATAAACCATGTTAGAAACACTTTTCTAATCAATTTTTTCATTTTTCTGCTTTTACCCTGCCATCAGGGGTCACCACAGCGAGTCACTTGCATTACTATCTAGAATATTTTCTACTCTGGATGCCCTTCCTGACGCGTTTTCACCATTTCGGGCTTTAGGACAGACGTGTATGTCTTTGGACTGTAGGGGAAATTTACATGAGCGCGGCGAGAACATGCCAACTACATACAGAAATTTCCCGCCTGGGTATTGACTTTGTCTTATTGGCAGTGAGATTTGAGATCCGTATTTAAAACTTGGGGGCAGTAACTGGTGTGTTACGAGTTATTATTTGTATTTTATCAAAACGCCAAAAATGTTTATGGTCCCCGGCTTTAAAATAGTCCCTGTCACAATTGGAAATTAGTTTTTTTCCAAATATTTCTGTATTTTTGACATAATACAGATTTGTGGGATTTATTAATCAATTTTTTTCACTACTTCATGAAGGTGATTTTTCTGAAGCCGTTTTTCTCGATGTAGGAATCTCTCTCTTACTACTTTGGATAATTTACTGTCTGAGGCGTATTTTATTTCCAGCAGTACCTCTGCTCCTTTGGGTCAGGGCCCTGTAAACAGAGAGAAGGCTTATTTATAGATCCCAGGACATGTTGCCTGATGGAGAGTTTACATTCGGGCTCAGGAGGATTTTCTACAGTGTGTGTAAATGTAACAGTTTGCTTGCTAGAATAATTAATTACTACACAAATGGAGGAAAATAGACCAATTGAGACAAGACATTCCATTGTAATGCTGACATCCTAAGAAATCTGTCATTTTGCCTAAATTAATTGGATATGAAGGTTTTAATTGGCTTGGTGCCTTAGGATGATTGTGGTTTAGCTGTAAACCCTTATGGTTCGTTTCAGCTTTTAATTAAGAGTAAGAGTTTCAGTATGAGTGTGTCTTTCCTTCATGTTTCCTTCACGTCCCCTGTGTTTTTATTCAGTATTACTTACCTCGAATTTTACACCAGTTTCTGATTTACTGTCCCCTCCCTCCTCTAGTGACCTGTTTCGCCTTGTCTACACTCCTGCCTCCAAACAGAACATACTATTCAGTCATGCAGCATCTGCTGTCAGGGTCTATACACAAGCCACAAAGTATTTCTCTCTACTCCTGTTTGGCTGTTCAGATTCACTCTTAGCTTTTTTTTTTTTACCTATTGCTGAATTTTTCACATATTTCTCGTATATTCCACTATATATCCCACACCATTACTGAGTTACTTACTTGAAGGCAGGAAGCCTAGTTGAGGGCTAATAGTGTTACCCCTTATCAGGATGGGGTTAAACAAAGGCTGAGCTTTGGGTTTAGCAATGGTGACCCCAGAATCAGCATGTGCATGTAAACCAAGCTTCACCTGCAGTGCGGTGTCAGAGGTCCAACTCATGACTGTGAACATGGAGAATATTGCTGTGTGCACACATTTAGCTCTATCTATAGAATCCAGATAGATTTGACCACAAAGTGAACTGGGACATTTGGATAACGTCAGAACCTGGATTTATTTAATTTCAGCCATCCTTTTGAGTAGAAGAAATCAAACATGGCAGGTTTCTGTAATGTATAACAAAGAATGTATGACAATATTGAGACTGCTGTTCAGCTAGTTACTTCCTTTAGATCAATGAGGTTAAAATACATATTACATAATCCAACTTATTTTTATATGAACATAAATAGTTTGGGGGTGGCACTGTGGCTTAGTGGTTAGCACACCTCTTAGCGCTGGGGATTCCAGGTTTGAATCGCCATCTAGTTGGAGTTTTCATGTTCTCCTGGTGACCGTGTGGGTTTCCTCCCACAGTCCAAAAGCATGGATTCAAGTTAAATCGCATGCTCTAAATTGCCCCATATAGTGTGTGAGTGGGTGGTCAGCAATTAGACTTGGTGTATTTGCACAATGCCTGAATTATTCGCCCCTGGATGGACTTTATTTAAGTGGAAGATTATCATTATGTGCACTGTTTGGGAGACAGTTGTGCTTCTTTAAAAATAGTAGAGGACTAAGCAGAAGATAATGAATAAATGAGTGAATGAATAAAGAATTCCGTGAAAAAGCACTTAGAGTACGCTAATGACTTTATTTTAATGTCATATTAAAGAAAATCAATACTGTAGCACATTTGTGTTCACAGGTCAGTGCAGGTGATGAGTTTATAATTGACTGTTCTGTTTCTGAGCTCTGACTGCTGTCAGCATCAATATGTCAGAAATGACATTGTGTTTGGATTTTGACTACATGTGACCTTTGCACAAAGAAGGGACAGGGTGTGAGACTCCTACAGGGGGTCGTGTGTGATGAGGTACACTTACCCTCACTAATTATGAACGGCGAGTGTAGAGATGTGTGGGTAGATGAGTACATTGAAGTTCACTTCCCTAAGATGCGGCCCTTGCTGTGGGTTAATTGCATTTGCAAAGGGCATCAAATTAACGGACTTTAATGTCAGAAACTCAGCCAGCTGGGGCTCCTCTTTCATGTACCACCCCACTTATGCGTATTGTTAATATATTTACATAGTTGTCCCATCTTTTGATGTTTTGTGAAAGTGCCTGGTGGATTATTAAAGACAGGTGTGTGTGCAGTGTAAAGAATAGAGACATTAATGAAGCAACGGTCTGACATTAATTAGTCAGTCTGAGAGGTTTTCCTTCTTGTTAGAAAAAAAGAGAGAGGTGTTTAAAGTGTTTAAACCTGCCATGGCTTACGTTGGTTTTGCTGAATGATGTGATATGATGGAGGGAACATGATAACAAGAAAGCAAAAGCTCAACACAATCTTTGCACTGTGGCTCAGTCAGTTCATAACTGGAACACATTTATTTATTTAGTTATTCATTCATTTTCTAAGCCACTTATACTTATTAGGGTCATAGGGGATGTTGGAACTTGGCCCAGTGAGCAGGGAAACCTGTCCGTCACTTGGTCAACTCACACAAGTACATTAATGCACAGATTCACACAGAGGAATAATTTTGTATGTTCAGTTTAGTATATCTGATCTTTGGACTATCTGAAGAAACTGGAGCTCCTGCATGGAATCCCATGTGAACACTTGGAGAACATGCAGACCACACAGAAAGGTCCCTAGTTGTACAGCTAGCAAACTAGTCAAGGAACATTTAGCTCTGAGGCAACATTGTTACTTACTGATTGAAGTTATATTTATTGATTCAAAGATTCAGTTCTAAAATTGATAGCCTGTTTTCGCCAATCAAAAATACATATATGTAGTAACAATGACCTTTCACGGACTCACTATGTCTTCTTTCCTCAGTTTTGCTCAGTAATCTGATTTAATCACATATTAGCATTCACTAAGTACTTTCAGAGGGCTTTGTGCCTTCAATTGATTTCCAGCTGTGTGCATGTATTTTAGACCAGATGTTTTTTATCACTGGCTTTTTTCTTGTTTTGTGTATTAAACTGATATTTCTTTCCATAATTTCAATGAACATCCTTTGCTCCTCTGTGCTATATGTGCATGTGGCGGCAAATGCACACTTGTAAGAATTTATTGAGTTAAAAGTAAAAAAATAAAATTATTTGGTGTAATCTGGTATAAAACATCTCAGGCAGCTACATCAGGATGAATTTATCTATACCTGTTATTAAGTTTAAAGGGTTATCCCATGGTCAGCAGATCAGTTTCTCTCTTTGGTGTTTCTGCCTTTTTTCTCCAGAACATTTTCTCAAAATTTATGATCTCCCTGCCTCTCTCTGCATTTTAGAATCTACCACTGTTGCTGACACAGCCACCCCAACTCTGCCCCAGCAAGAAAAGACCAGCACTGCTCAACGAACACCAGGTGAGTGCCAGGCAAAGCAACCCAATCCCAACACGGCAGGGTTATTTCCCTTTTCTGTGCTAAATTTGCTGTAGCACTGAGTGGGACTGCAGGAGTTCTCAGCATGTAGTGAGCTTTGCACATCAGAGCTATCAATAAACACCATCAATAAGCCTGTAACAAACAATTCCAATCTGAGTCTGAAGGTGATTAATGAGTGCTGTTCGTCACTTCTGCTGATCATTGCAGACTCGTTTTTGTTGCTTTTTGTTTTGGTTGTGAGGTATATTAGTGTGTTTTTAGCAAGACATTCATCCTCATCCTTTGCCATCAAATTCATTGTCCTAGTCAAAAAGAAGTTGCAAAGAGAGTTGGGCAAGTTGGCATAGTTCATAATAAAAAGACAATATTTAAAAAAATCTAAATCTGAATCTTACATACGGAAGATGCTGGATGAATATATTTACACTCAGATTTCTCGGTTGCTGCTTTTTAATTTTGTATATTAACATAAATAAAAAATATAGAAAAGTTCCCCTTAATGCAACAGACCTCGCCGCCAGATTTTAGATAGCCAAAAGATTTGATCTCTTAGCAAGACAATAACAGGTTGATTTATAACCATTGGCGGGTAATGATACAGATAGTGGTCAAAGTCTTTGAGGGTGCATCACTCATCCTGTGGTATATGGAGGTGGTATATGAAACATGAAGGGGTTGCCAAAGATTGTACTTGTAGCATTCCAGAAAAGTATTTACAGCAATAATTTAAAGATGTTTTGCTGAAAAACAAATGTGTTTGTAACACCATGAGGCAAGACAGATGTTTTCGTAATATGTGAATTATGTAAAAAAAAATATTTACATATGATACTTGATCACTTTAACTTTATGTATTTATAAATCATGTTTAACAAGTAAACCCTGGAGTCATTCAGATAAAAAAACTGCGGTCTAAACCAAGCTACAAGTCATCAGAATCAGGATACAACTTAAAGAATCATCAGTTCTTAGAGTCTCAGTTCTTTTGCATGTGCTTCCTCATATTGTTTGGATGGTGCCAGCATGCCTGATGACTTCTCAATGACTGCTGCTGAACTGTTTTTGTTCTACTCATGATAATAATGGACTGCACCTCCATTTGAAAAGACGTATGTCTCAATGAGCAGCTGAATTCAGCAGGAGTGCTAACATTATGCTAAGCAGCCTGGAAGTGTTTGCCCCCTGTGTTTGGATTGATTGTCGATAGAGAGTTAGTGAAGAGCTCCATATAAATGAGGCCAGTGTGACTCCATTTGGCTACGATCTGGCATCTCTACCGCTCTTGCTGTTCTTGCTTCTATAGAGCTGAGATCTTCATGATAAATCTACCTGAGAGCACATATGGCACTGCACCATTTTCTGTATACCATACATTTAATGACCCAGGTGTAATATCATGGCTAGTGTGTGTGTGTGTGTGTGTGTGTGTGTGTGTGTGTGTGTGTGTGTGTGTGTGTGTGTGTGTGTGTGTGTGTGTGTGTTAGAGGGTCATATGATTATCCCCTGGTAACCATTTTTACAGCATCTGAGACTGCAAACACAGAAGAGTTAGGGGCTGAACGACAGAAAAAGGTGCCGTTTGTCAGCATTCACAAGGAGCACTGAAATAACTGAAGCGGCAGCCAGATTAGCTTTCCAATGACGCAGCAAAGTGTTTGAGGTTATTTGGATTGAGTATGCGATGAAGCACTGAGTAAGAAGTGCTGACAGTGAATGAGGGAGGAGGTGGAAATAGGAATGACATGGGATGGTTATTTATGCATTTTCATGGTTTAATTCGGAAAGTGTGTCTTCAGCTATCCACATGACTTCCTGAAGTGTTCTCACATGCTCGCACCAGATGAGTGAGTGAGAACAGGCTATAAATCTGCAGTGAGATTTTTTTTGTGGACTTGTCCAGTTTCTGGAGCAGGAATATGGATTTTGCAGATTAAAGGAAGAGGGAATTGCTCAGTGCCATTACGGCATGTGGGGGGAGGTTGTGCGTGTACTTGTGAATAATTGTATACTTTATACTGCAGGATATGGGCTTTCTAAAAGTAATGAGTGTAACTTATCTTGCTTTTGCTTACTTTCTCATTCTTTCTGTCCAGCCCCCACAACCACTTTTCTGGGTGGTCTGTGTGACTTTGAACAGAATTTGTGCGACTGGACTCACGACCCTACGGGAGATTGGAACTGGGCACTGCAGAGCCGCTCCAATCCTGGTCCGGATCTGCTTCAGGGAGCTAATGGTATTTCACTTACACTACATACTTGTCCACATGTGCAGTTCTAGAAAATCCATGACAAAGCATAAGATTATTATTATATTAAAGCTGTTTCATTGCAGATGCAGGTATCTTAGTTACCAGATCTTTCTGGGATACAAATCCAGGGCAGGATTTTACCTTTCTTTGCTGCAGAATGTATCACTTTCAGAGTCCTAATTGTTATCATACCTCACACTTGACAACACTTAAGTTACTGAACGATGAATCCTGTGCCTCCAAACACATCAGCTTAACACTTCCTAAATAATAATAATAATGTTGCACCAAATAAATATCAACTAAATAATTAATACAACAGACATCCTGGTCTTGGTGGTAATTAGCGTTTGATGAGTTTTAACATTTCCCAACAGCTACTTCATCAGCAAAATATACTGTACATCATTATTAAGAGCAGTAGCCACTATAAACCAGAATCCAGCCGGGTCCAGACCTTCAACCAGGATGTAGACATACAGTATGTCTTGTCACAATTCTTTTGAAAAAAGCTTTGCGTTATATTGCACTCATTGTAATCAGAGCACCAAACCCACAAAAACATGTTAAAAAATTTAATGTAACTTTCAATCATGTAAATGCATTTGGAAATTGTTGGCTACCATGTTTGAATAGACATGCATCAGTATTTATAACTTCTTCCACCACTAGTAATGTAAGGTGTGAAAGCCAGGCCTGTGTACTTAATTTAGTGTAGCTGCAGGTGCAGAATGAAAATTGCATTAAATACCAGCATGCACAGTGAGTCAAAATGTCTTTCGTTTGCCCTTGTAAAACCACACACACACACACACACACACACACACACACACACAAACATACACGTATGCACAAGTCCGAGTCATTATTAAAGAGAAATTATTGTGATAGGTGAGCTCTTAAAATAGACCCTGTCACTTCCTCTCATTATCTTTGCTGCGTAAAGAGTTTTGGTCATTCTTTCATCCTCTTTAGTGACATGCTTACTAAATCCCTCATCAAGCAGCATGGCAGGTTCATAATGTGATTCACACTTTCACACTTTGCAGTTTCGGGTTTTAATGTATATATATAGTGGCTGTGTGCTCAGTAATGGCTTAGTGCCCTGTAATGCATGTTTTAGCCCAGCGCTCAAAACTTTCTCCCCTGGTTGGGCATGGGTGACCCCCTTGCAATCCATATGATAAATAGGTCAGGATCATGTAATGAGTTGATTAATATAACATTTGACCATGCTGCTCAAACTTTAGCATAAGACCAAAAAACACATTTGTTAACTCTTTTATGCGGATACTTAAAGTAAAAATGTGCAAACTAATTGCTTAGAAACATTTTCCAACTGTGCATTACAGACAAATGATCAGCTTTACACTTTGTGTCAGAAGTTGTACATTGCGGTTGTAGCTGTTTTTCAAAAATGTGAGGTTTAATAAAATCAAAACTGAGAGCTGAGAGGAAAGAATTTATCTCTGTTTAAAACATAACAGAATCAACTTTCCTTCTCCCACGCATCTCCACTCTATTTACCTCTTGTATCATTCCTTTTTTCCTTCCTTACTCACTGGGGAATAGTTACTTCACATCTCATACCTTTTACAAACAAAGCTTCTGGAGACTTTAACTCCAAGCTGAACTGTTAAATGTATTCACTTGCTGGTTCATGAACCTAAGTCAAGCAGAACAGAAAAGCAATGATCCAGGGCACTCTGCTTTACACAACTATGCTGCTAACATTATAGAACACGCACCTTAATGTGCTTACCAGAGGAAAGTCCACATGAGAGGCTAAAAGTCTGTTCACATTAATTAACATCAGTGTGAAAGGCTTCAGTGAGGCTCAACAATTCATAGCTGACGGTACTTTAAAAAATGGGCCTAACTTCCTTTTTTTCCTGAGCATAAATCAATACGTTTGGTTAAAAAAATATTTGATATATAACTTACAAATGATTTCTTAATATAGTATGAAAATATTAGTGCTGGATTGTATGAAGTGATGGATTGACGCCCTGTCTTGGGTGTATCTGCCCATTGCCTGAAACGATTTCCCCTGGAAGGGCATGAAAAACCCCGCTGCGATCCTAGAAAAGGATTAAGCGGAAGATAATGAGATGAGATGAGAATGAAAATATTAGAAGGAAAAATGAAAATGTTTAATGACTCAGTTTCAGCACAAAGCTGAAATTGCTCATAGCCAGGCTTTAGTAAAAGATCAAAGTAGTTCTTCATACCTTGATATACGTTATCTACACCACATGTCTGTGTTTGGACCGATGTTGCTTTAGTTTCAAGGATCAACTGATTTCAGCTGACATCACATGCTTTGAATTTCAAAGCTATATTTTTCCCATGCTTTTAAGCAAAACTTTAAAAAAGTGATGGTGAACTTTTTTACGCATACTTAAAATCTTAAGAAACATCTGACTTACAAGCAAAGAATATGCTACTGTTATTTTGATATCCAGATATTCATGTATGATGGTCAAAGTAAAAGTGCTTGGTGCGTCTTCCACACCAATGCATTTTCATTTTCAAATGTATCAGTTTCACTGCGTTTAGTCCTGGTGTTCATACTATTCTCATATTCTTAACGTTCCAAAACAGAGCCAGTGTTTCAGGAATTTTAGTCTATAGCTATTGTGATACAGAACTATAATGCTTTTTTAATTTAAAATTAAAATGCATTACTGGTAGGAAATCTGTGTATTCACATGGACTATGTAAGACTCTTATCCAATTATTACATAATAGATTAATAGCATTATTTTTAACAAATGCATATAGCCACGTCTAAGGAATTAGATCCTGTCTTCTGTAATAACAAGATAACTGGCAGTGACAAAATATGAGAGAGAAAATCAAAAACAAATGGCACTGACTGTAATAATATTCAAAATGTGAGAATTCTTGTATTGCAAAATGCATTTTCTGTACATTCCATTTTTCTTTTCAAATTTAGTTGTTTTTATTTTATTTTAGCCTTTTCACCCTGTAAAGTGCCATTAGCCATGTGTACTAATAAAACCACTAATGTGGAGTCCTTGTTCTCCATGGTAACGGATAAAAAGAAACAGCATTATCATTGATTTATAGTTCCCCTGAACATAAAAGCAGAACCTAAACTCAAGTGTTAGTCACGCTGTCGTGTGAAAGAGTATAAAATAGATGACAATACTTAGAAACTCATCTGCTTAGTGCAGATGTTCTGATCATCACTGCGACAGTGAAATTTTACTATTCAGCAGTTCTCAACTGGCAAAATACTCACTGTGTGACTAACAGCCTCTAAGGTGTGGATACTCAGCCCTACTACTTCCATATAACATGTTTGTTTTTTTTATTTTAGGGAGTTAAAATTAAGTAAAGTTATAGTTGTATAGCTCAGTTATTAGTAAATGGCCCCTTTTCCACATTTACCATAAAACATTTTAATCCCCAGCCAGTGGAGCTGTATATCTGATTGCAAATGTGCAAAGCAGTTATGCCAGGCTTTATTCCGGCAGGACACAAGGATAAATTCTTCCTTATTTCTAGTTGTGTCCATGTGCGAATCGAGCTATTGATAGTTAATGCTATCATAAAGCGCATTAAGCTAGCAAGTGTGTTAATGATGTTGTCAAACTGATTGACATCATTCATTGTTCATGTGTGAAAAAAGTTAATGTCTACACCAATTGGTGTTTCAAAAAGTTTATGATCATACATTTACTTTATTGTTTTCACAAAACCTCTGTAAAATTGAGACATTCCGAGACATTTGTTCCTGCATAACATATGTTTTACCATAGCAAAGTGTATCTGAATTGTTAACCCAAGTCTGGCACAATGGGACAAAATTCATTTATCGGTCTTGTCATTCATAGCAAAACCGATAAAACAATCTTTTCCTATTGTGCAGCTGGTGTTGCATTGTACATTGTCTGATTGTCAGGTCTATATGGACATAACAAATCACTCTGTATCCTCGATTTAAGGTCTTTTCAAACATGCATGGCAAACCTAAACATTTTATGACTTTTGCTTTATTGCTACAATGTAATTAATTAGAACTGAATTTTAAACACACTTTACCTTGCAAGCTGTCCAGTGTAAAATATGAATTAAGTCCTAAAGGGATGGTAATTATTTAAAAAAAAAACAAGCAAGCAAGTTTCTTGTTAATATATGTTTCATGGAAGAAACAATACACTGGAGAGACATTGAGATTGAAATTACAAACTGACTATGTGACTGTAATTGCATTTACTAGCAGACATGTTCTAGTGGACCTTATGGTTCCTCTATTCCAAACTGAGTAGTCAGTAACACATCTGACACAGAGTCTGCTGAGTGTGATGCACATAAAAAAGGCAACTGAGCAATGTTTATATGAAAAGACAGTAATTACAACCAAGTACAAGTTAAGTCCTTCATGTTTTTTTTTTTATTTATTTTTCTTTACAGATTATGGCAGTTTCCTTTATCTTGATGCACAGCCGAAGTCTGAGCACAAGCGAGCGAGACTCCTGAGTCCAAAGGTGGCCCCAGAGCAAGGGCCGCTGTGTCTACTCTTTCTTTATCAGTTGTGGGGAGAAGCAGAAGGGACATTACAGGTCCTGATTCGCAATGACAACCCAGACGAGTCTGTGCTTTGGACACTTAGGAGTGATCAAGGTCATACGTGGAAAGAAGGACGAACCATTTTGCCTCAGTCCCCCAAAGAGTACCAGGTAAAGAGACTTACTCTGTATAATGTGAAAAACTGATGCATCTGCCGACTCATCAAGGCCCCTTGACCAGAGTAGATGTTAGGGTGTTTGCTTTTTTATTAAAAGGCACTGACATGAAGTAATACTGAGTTTAAAAAGATTCTCACACAACAGAAGGGAAATTATTACCTTAACGCTCAAAAGTTGTAGTTCCCACTGCATTTCATCTCAAGGCTCTCTGCTTTCCTAAGCGCATACAAAAAACAACATATTTTATTATATTTGGCAGGGACTTTTCCATAACACTGTGAATGCCGACGTCACACATTAAAGCTGACATGTCATTTTTATTTTTAGAACCTGATAAATATTCTAATACATTCAGTATTTGCAGTTTCAAATACATGATATATGGCTGTGCTTTAAAATTCACACAACATTCGTAATACTATACATAATTTTGCCCATACTTTAATCTAAGACATTTATATATTTTCTTTGTAGCTGAGCTCTAGCTCAAAGATTAGATTTTTTTTTCTTTTGCATGCATTAAAAACGACTTCTAGTATATTGCTTAAACGTGAAGAAAAGTTTTTTCAGAGCGTTATATAGAGCAAAACACATTTAAAATATGTCATAATGATCAGACTTTTGTAGATTTATATATACATTTCACTCTTTTAAGTTAAATTTATTAATCAATGTGTTACGATGATTTCAAAAATTTTGTCAAATGTTTCTGGACATTGCTTTTGAGTCATGCTATTATAAAAATTCAGTTTAAACTAACATAACATAACATCTGCAACATAACTGCACTATGGATGTGAGGATGCTCAGCCAGTGAATAATAGTGAGATTTAAAATATATAAAATACAGTTAGTCATTATCTTACACAGGTTTAATAGCTTAGTGCAACATTTACCATGTAATCAATCAATTATATTAAAAGGTTCTTGAAAAAGCCTAACTCATCGAAACAAAAAAGTGTACTGTTATCTCATATGTATAAAGTTTCAAATAATTTACAGTAGATGGCAGAGCTGTAGTTAGTGGTCAAAATTGCTTAACCAAAATGGGTTGAAAAGTGTAGCTTGATTTACCATACAGCCCAGATCAGCCCTCAGACTTCTCTTTAAGCCGTTTAAAGATGCTTGGCATGGGACACACTTTAAAGACTATGACAGCGTATTTAATGCAGTGAGAAGTTGTATAGTAAATACATGAACTGTATACATTCATGGGCATAAGACTTTACATGTTGATAGCAACCATATAGAATAGTGTTTTCAAACTATTTTGAAGGTGGCAGGGTGGCATAGTGGTTAGCAAGCTTGCCTCTCAGTGCTGGGTTTCAAGTTTGAATCCCATTCGAGGTGGAGTTTCTATGTTGTCCGTGTCTACATGGGTTTCTTGTCAGGGTTTTCACAGTCCAAAAACATAGTTTCAAGGCAAAATATCTGCTCTAAAATGCTGCTAGCTTATTCGCCCCATATAGTGTGTGTGTGTGTGTGTGCGCCCAGAAATGGATTTGCGCCCTGTCTTGTGTGTATCAGCCCAAAATGTCCCCCCCCCAACATGAGTACAGTAGAGGATTAAGTGGAAGATATTGAGATATGATAAGAGGAATTTTAAATACATATGTTTTCTTAAAATATGAAGTACACTGCTCAAAAAAATAAAAGGAATGCTTAAACAACACAATGTAAATTCCAGACCTCCGTGGGATAATAATTTTGATTTACATTTTGATCATTTTTATGTTATTTTGTTCTCAATGCATTCCACTGTCTACTAAAT
>JAOUQT010309145.1:0-15188 GCA_025769995.1 Xyliphius kryptos | reverse complement strand
GACAGGGCAGAATGAGGTTTTGTGGACGGGGCAGAATGAGGTTTTGTGGACAGGGCAGAATGAAATTTTGTGGACGGGGCAGAATGAGGTTTTGTGGACGGGGCAGGTTGTCTGCAGTGTAAGAGAGGAACTAGGTATTACATTCCTGAAATATTTGAGCAGGGGATAGTAAATACAAGTGCAATGTCTGTTACAATCACACTCAATATGTTCTGACCCCTTTGGCGCTTCATAGGTGATATCCCATAATTATGTTATTGGCTGGTGGAAATGATAAACACGACTGTGTTGGGGATTTCACTCGGACCTCACTTTAAAGCAATTACAAGCATGTGTGTGTGTGTGTGTGTGTGTGTGTGTTTTGTAGAGTAACTGCATTGCCTCAAGGGTTTTAATCCCACCCTCCATCCATCCAATTAAGGATCAGAACAGTCCGAGTGAGTTGATTCTATTGGGCGAAGTGATTCAGATGAATTCCGGTATCTTCTGGTTCCGAAAGGTCACTAATTTAAAGGTGAATGATGACGTCATAACATCGTGTCGCTGTACACAACGACTCAGAGTAGGAACAGATTATAAACACACAGATATGGGTGGGTTTACACTGTACACACGGTCTGTGTGTGTGTGTGTGTTTCACACCTCTGATTAGTGAAATGTGTTAACCAGCTGCAGGTGGACACACACAAACACACACACACACACACACACTCCAGTCAATTCATGAATAAACTGATGTAATTAAACCTGGAGCTCTTTGAACTCGCCTGAACTCTGAACTGTGTGTGTAGAGAGATAATTTATTTATTTAATTAATGTTTTATTACTGTTTGATCGCACACACACACACACACACACACACACAATGAATAGGAATAAATCCTGGCGTTTGTGTCAGAGCTGCGGTTACTCGTTACAGACAGCAGGGGGCACTAACGTGACTGGACACGTTTCACCTGTGAATTTTTATTAGCTCAGATTCAGTGTTAACATCCGGGATACTAAGGATGAGCAATAGATCCCCGATAGATCTGTCTCGTATACACTATGAGGACACTAGGTGGCGGTAATGCACCTGTACTCGGTCACAGCGGTGACAGCGGTGACGTTTGTAACGAGTGACATTTTACAATGGACAATAAACAACTTTCTTCTTGACTTTGATAAAACACGTGAACTGTGTCTTCCTGGACACTGGACACTGGACACAGACAGAAATAATCATTCTCAACTCTGTCACCTAGATTGCCTTTGCTCATATTTTAACTGCTCTCGCTTTTATCTGTTCTTGCTCATATTTTATCTTACGTAAACTAGTTTTCTATGAGAGAGTGAATCTGAGCGCGAGCAGACAAATAAGAGTATGAGAAGAAAAAATACGAGCGAGAACATAGAAAATACGAGTGAGAGCATAGAAAATACGAGCGCAAGCAGATAATGTACGCTTGAGAGTATGTATATTTTGCACGTGAGCTACGAAAATCCGTGAGAGCAACGTGAATCATGCTTGCATGTTAATAAACAACCTTTGGCACTAAAATAATGCCATAAATTAAAGCCTGCCTGTGCCACAATATGGCCGAGTCCTAGAAACAACTCTGATGCTAAACTCTAGCACTTATGCTAACCACAATGAATTAGCAGGTTATCAGAAAGCCACAGCTTTATGATTTTAATACTTTAGTTCCTTGACTCCCTAATCTGAAACCTATTTTCCACCTCTAGCCGATTCACTGGCCACAAAATCAACTTCACTAAGGCTCTTAGTAGGTGTGTTAACCGACAAAAATGATTTATTATTTTGCTAAAGCCCAGCATTAGCAAAAAGCTTTTAATTAAAATAAATATTTAATCCGATATCTGTTACTTTTACTGTGCATTTATTCACATATTAAAAATGTCTTTTTCCTTAAGGAGAAATATTTAATACACTGAATAAATCCTGTTTCATTAGCTTGTTATTTATTTATTACTATTATTTTCTGAATTGTTTTTTACAGCTTTATTACTAATATTGGTAAATATTGAAAAAAGTATAAAATTAATACTTTGATAGATAGATACTTTAGCTGGTCAGCTATATAAAACCTTTTAGCTAAAGCTCTTTTAGTACCAATGGCTAGTAAAAAAGGGTCATGGCTAAAATACCCATTTTGCTAAAATGACCCATTTTGCTGAAATTATCTTGGTGAATCTCCTGTGTTACTTGCTGGATCATAGTCACAGCCACTTCCATACACTCAGTTTCTTACACGCTGGCCTGCCGAAACACTTTCGGCGCCTTTTTTAGCATAGCAGAATCGATAGTGATAGTCTAAAGCTTAACTTCACTCCACAAACTGTTATTACATGCAGCATTTACTTGTTTTATACCTATTAATAAAGTACCGAGAAAGAAAGCATGTAGTGAAAAAAAGAGACCACAAAATATGAAGACACTGAGAGATTTAAAATGAGTTGAGTAGGAAACAAAATCATGAGAAATTATGAGACTAGAAATCTGTATGACTATGAACTAGAAAGCTTGTTAGGACCAAATCTAAAAACATGAGACCTATGTGAGAAGAAAATAAATAAACAAGTATACAAAAAAATGCTAGCATGAGAAAAAAGGTTTAATAATGATCATGCTGAGAAACAAAGAGATTAAAAGCTGGAAATAGAAAGAAACAAGAAGAAACAAGGGCAATGGAAAAGACGTAGGCAAGAAAGAGCTGGACTTTAAAACAAGGGTACTAGTAGGCATGAAGCAAAAACTGGATGCAAGTAGAACAGAATACTAGGGCAATAGGAGACTAGAAATAAGGACACAGGGAAACTACTATGTCAAGTAACAAAGGGACTAGAAAGCAAGCATTGAAAATAAAGCTTAAATCACTGGCACTAGGAAACAACAAACTATTGGACTATAAAACAAGAGCACTATGAACGGATAAACATGGAAACATTTATTCAAGTTGGCCAAGAAAAAAGTAGACAAGGAGCATGAAGTAGCATGAAGATAAAAGCTAAGATTATGGGCACTAGAAAATGAGGATAATAAACAAGTGGACAAGAGAACAATGTAAATATCAAGCATGGGGAAAAGTTTAAATCATAGAAAACGAACAAGAGCCTTGGGTCTAAGACACATGAGGTCAAAAGCTCGAAACTTTGGAACTGGAAAGCAAGTAAACCAAGACACAAGTTGACCATAAAACAAGCAGGTCTCAAAACATAAAACAAAAGCTAGAATTATTGGCATTAGGATAAGAAACAATAATGAATAGAAAATCAGAATCAAATTTCTATTTCACCTTTCACACTTTTATAAATCCATTTTTATAATTCAGTTAGATCAATTTCAGACAAAATAATGAACATATAAAAGTGTTTGAAGGCTAGAAGACAGGGGCTAGTAAAAAAATAAAAAAGGGAGATAAAGAAACATTAGACTAGAAAACAAAGAAGACTAAAAAGCATGAAAAACAAAAACAAATAAAAGCTAGAACCATTTTGAACCAATATTGGGACAACAACTCTGGTATACAAACAGACTTACAAACTTAAACTTGAAAAGAAGGAGACAAGAACTTGAGACAGACACCATGGTACTAGAATCACGTGTACTAGAAAACTAGGAAACAGTAGGTGACTAGAAAATAAAGGCACTAGAAAATGAGATTTGAGAAGAAACAAAAGTAAAAAGCAAACAGTAATACAACATTATAAACTACTGATATTCCATCTAAGTCTGGCACAGAGCTGTTGCCTCACAGCAAGAAGGACCCGGGTTTGATCCCTAGGTGGGGTGACCTGGGAAATTTCTCCAGTTTCCTTCATGATTCCAAAGACATACATGTTAGGTCAATTGGTGTCTCTAAAGTGGCACTTTGTGTGTGACTGTGTGTGTATGTGCCCTATGATGGATTGGCACACTCTCTAGGGTTTGTTACCAGGTCCAGGCAGCCCATGACCCCTTGTGAAATAACAGGAAGAAAATGAATGGATATTCTATCAGATTTTTAACTGAGTGCTAATTGAAAGTTATATTTCAACTATGAAATATATGCTTCATTTTAATGTTTTATTTAGACACAGAGAGAGGGGGACTTCCAAAGTCTCTACTACACTTCTCTCTTTTTATGTCTCACCAATAAAAAGTAGTCAAACGTACTTTTACTTGAGTGCAATTTTTGGCTACTCTACCCACCTCTGGTCATGTCATACTCTGTAGCTGCCCTAATGTTTTTTAATTTGTCTTTCTTTATATTTTTCCTCAAAACACCAAACACCTAAAATGCCATGAAAATCTGAAATAAATCATTATATAAGTGCATTAATGTCTTTCTAACAATGAACTCAATAAAGTAGAATATTGTAAACCTATAATAAACTAAAAAGAGCAACTCCTTAACAATATTATGATATAATTATACAGTAAGAAATGAAATTTTAATACATAACATAGAAATCTGATTGGGAAACCCACAGAGCACATATGTGCAGCCAACCATTCTATATGCGCTCTCTTACTAGGACATTAGCCTCAATCTTGCCTTAACTGAACTTGTATATTAGAATATGTGTTTTATGTGACAATTTGATTGTTAGAACTAAACACATTTTAATTATGAACGCTTTATATGTTTTCCTCTTTATTCAGTGTTTAGGCATCCCTATGCCATCACTGGCCAGACCAGAGATTTTATTAGTCATATCTTGGTAATGGTGCTAATTGACATGTGTTTTTCCATATATTTGTTAATCTGACCATCATCACCATGCTATTGCCAGTCTTGACTTCACAATCCACAGCACTTGTTATTCTACATGCCAAAATATGTTTATTGTTGGTCATTAATTTTGGTTATATGCATTGATCAGCATGCTATATTTCTTTGCACCTTTCTCAGTACCTGACTGCCATCTGCATATTTGAGACTGTTAAGACCTCTTTCATGTTTATCCCATGCTGTACCATGTCAAATGCCTTCGAGAAATCAATGAAACAAAAATACAGGGCCTGGTTGCTTTCCCCGGGATGATCCAGAGGTTTGTCAGAGATTCCTCGTGCCGCTTCTTGGCCTAAATCTTGTTCTTTGGCAATCTCTCCTTCAAACTTCATCCACTTCAACATCACCAGGATTTTGCTAGCGTATGAGACCAGTGTGATAGTCCTGCAGTTTGTGCATTTCCTACACTTTCATACAGACCTTATGGAGCTTGGTACAAGGTTGGAATGATTTAGTGAGTTTCTTTAATATCAGGATTACAGTCTGCAGTTACCTTTCTGTGCATTTTCATCCAGCTGAATGCACAAGGAATAGACTTCAGCTTGCCTATCTCTCCTGAGCATCTTCTCTACTTCACTTTAATGTTTGCTGTAATCACTGAACACTGGACTTATTTCTCTAGTCAAAAGTTTCTATGGAATTCTAGATCTAGCATTTAATGCAATTCTTCTGTATAGTCTCCTTACCAACTTTCAGCTTGACATCCTTCATTTGCTGCTAAAGTTCATATGTTGTATTCAGTTCCACAAGACTATCCAACTCTTCAAATCTCTTGGCAACCCCCACTTGATATCAATGCGTGAACTGATCAGTACTGAGTTTTTCATGTTCCAGTTTAATTGGCTACATTACTCTTCCTTTGAACCTAATCACCATTGTCCACATCACAAGATTGTGATTAGATTAACAGTCTACACTAAGGCATTTGTGTGCATAAATACTGGCTTTTTTACACTGTTGATATGTCCAAAACCACACAATTTATTCACTATATAGTCGCTATAAACACTGGTTTAGGTTCACTGTGGATGTGTCCTAAACCACATTCCCCATTTAATATATAGTCAATATAACACTTTGGAGATGTCCCAGTATATAGTCCAAATGAGCACTGTTTTAGTTTTATTGAAGACATGTGTAAGACCATACATAATATTCACTATATTGTCCATGTAATATCAACAAAATGTTTAATGTGGGTGTGTCCAAAACTACAAATCTTATTTTATATATAGTCAATATAAACACTCTCCTAGGTTTATTATGGACATGCAACAATCCACAGTTAGTTAATACTTTATAAACTTTATAGTCAATATATACACTATCATAGGTTCACATTTCATGATTAAGCATCAGTGCAAGAGAAGAAAACTAATTAAGGATGAATTAAAATAAAAATATTAAAAGAAGAAATTCAGAAAGGAAAACCAATTAGTGGACAAAGAAGTGTGAGACAAAAAATTCTTACAATAATTACAGAAAACTTTGAATTGAATTATAGAAGATGCTTAGAAGAGATAAGCAATTGCGTTGGATTAATTATGCACTGGATTGGAATAAATGCCCAGAAAGGTAACTGCATGCCTGTAATCCATATAGTGAAGATCATCAAACTATTCCAGCCTTGTAATGTAGCCATCAAGGACAAAAGGTAGAAAGAATACTGTGAGGAAGTGTACAGTAGTAAAGAGGTGTACCTACAGATTAATGTTCATGAAAAGAACCCACCACTAAAGGAAGACATCAAGCATTTAGCTACACAAAAGGCACCTGGTTCAGAGGACATGGCAGTTCAGCAGTTCTGGTTTGGATTTTGTCAGTCTTCATTTGACTGCCTAGTTAATTTAACTGCGAGACCAATACACGGGGTGAGATTGAAGGAGAGATTGTCAAAGCAAAAGCTGGAATTACGACATGAAGAAGCATAAAGGAATGATATACAAATCTGGACCAACCTGGAGAAATCAAGAGAAAGGAACCAATTTCATCAATTTTAAAAAGGCTAACTGTGGTAAATGTGCCTGATATTTGCCTCACACCTGGTCCAATTTCTCAGAAATCTCTACACAACAATGTAGAGCCGTCAGGACAGCTAATCACACATCAGCATGGTTCAAAATCTGACAAGGAGTCTGACAGGATTTATCCTCTCACCATCTACAGAATGTACCTTATGTATCTTAGGAGAACAATTGATGAGAAAAGCACTAAAAGGATTTATGAGTGGATTCAAGATTGGTGGAACGACAATTATCTTAGATATGCTGATGATATCATCTTATTGACCAAATCACAAGAAAAACTACAGTAGCTGATGTCTCGTACTGAGAAAGCTGCAAATTACTATAATATGTTGATAAATTCTGAAAAAAATGAATGGAATGACAAACACGGAAGACATACTGTCGATCATGGTGGAAATCAGCACCAAGCTACAAATTATGAAAGCTGTGCTCTATCAAGTAGCCACATATTGATGTGGTGTTTATAGGTCAATATGGGTGGTGATGGTTTGTGTTTAAGTGTCAGTAATAACAGTCATGCTCTCATCTGTTCATAGAGTGTTGTGCCTCATCTCTTTAGTCAATGTGTTCTTTTGCAAACTGGTAAACCTGGAAAACATTTTCAATATACAGTATATTTCCAAAAGTAGTTGCTCACCCATCCAAATGATCGGAACCAGGTGTTTCAATCACTTCCATGGCCGCAGGTGTATGAATGTTTCAGCATACCAAGACATTTTTGACAATTCCATGCTCATAAATTTGTGGGAACAGTTTGGAGCTGGCTACCTACACTTCTAACCTGATATTTCTTGTCTAATGTGCGATTCTAGTTGCTTAACGGTCTTGGGTCTTTTTTGTCATATCTTCTGTTTTATGATGCTCTAAAGGTTTTCTATGGGTGAAAGTTCAGTACCTGGACCCTTCTTCTACACAGCCAATCAAAAATCTGTCTATGTTCTATTGGGAATACAATATCAGTTTTGAATATTGGTTGACTTTACTGATTGTCAGAAGTCAATTATTATGTTATATTAGATTTTCTGTCAAAATCATTAAACATAATTATATTATGTTGCACATACAAATACGATTCCAAAAAGGTTGGGCAAAAGTACAAAATGTAAATAAAAATGGAATGCAATGATGTAGAAGTTTCAAAATTCCAAATTTTATTCAGAATAGTGCATAGATGATAAAAAAAATGGTTAAACTGAGAAAACGTATAATTTAAAGAGAAAAAATATAGTTGATTTTAAATTTCATGACAACAACACATCTCAAAAAAGTTGGGACAAGGCTATTTTTTACCACTGTGAGACATCCCCTTTCCTCTTTACACCAGTCTGTAAATGTCTGATGACTGAGAAGACAGGGATAGGAATGTGTCTTGGGTGAAAGTTCAGTACCCGGACCCTTCTTCTACACAGCCAATTAAAAAGTTGTTTTTGCATTATTGGAAATACAATATCAGTTTTTAAGGTTTGTAAATTAAATTATTCCGTTTTTTGTTTACAGTTTGTACCTTGTCCCAACTTTTTAGAATTGGGTTTGTAACTGTAGTTCCTTTATCTGCCTCCCATGCCCCCTGGTAGTCGGAGGTGGATTATAACCCCTTATATTTTTAAAACACTGGATAGAAAATTGCAATATTGGCTGTCTGGCCATTGATACAGTTTTACCTCAGTGAGTCCTGTATGTATAGTGTATTTTAGAACGGTGGAATCTGCACTTAGTGGTTTGCCTTTTTCTTTACTGGCCAATTTAACTATATTTGCTCGGGAGCAACTGCAAATAAAATAAAATGCCATATGCTTTATGATTATTTTAAATTTATATTTTTAAACTGACCAGATTTAAGTTTTTTAAATTTTGTTCTGTTTCTGTAGCAGTAGTTTAAAACAACTTATTTGAAGATTAAAGTCACTTTCTTTAGAGGTAACATGTTAAATGTTTGGAATAATTAAACTAAGAAATGACTACAATATGTATAGATTATGTTTGAATGTATTAATTTTACAACATTTAGTAAATCATTAGCTTTAAACCAGAGGTTTATTGTTCCAAATATTGTCTGGAACATACAGGAATTAGTTTCTGTTTATTTGTTTCTTTCTTTCCTTGTTTCTTGTTGCAACCCTAAATATTCTTTCCTCTAAGGAATTTTAAGGTCTTTAGTAGAAGTAGGCTCAGGCTCCTTAGCAAGAGCAGGATCAAGAGCAGATGTTGTGGCAGGAACACAATGAAGCTTTAAAGTTCTATTTATTCCATCAAAACGACTCTAGGAGCCTGTGGCAGGGACTGAGAACCATAACGGACTATAGGAGCCCACCCTGTGGACTGGGAAGTGCAGACTTATCTCTGGCGAACAAGCTAAACACTTTTTATGCTTGCTTTGATGCTGCAGCTGGCAACGGTAACTACAATGACACCGACACCGGCACAGCTGATAGAGAGGAGCATGTCGGAGAACAAAGAGCCTAAACGCCTGTACAGACCAGCTAGCTCCGGTATTCACGGACATCTTTAATCTTTCACTGACACAGGGGATTGTTTCATCATGCTTTCAAGTAGTCCATCCTCATTACTGTCCTGAAGAAACCACAGCCACCATGCCCTTAATGATGTTCGCCTAGTCGCCCTCACATCAGTCGAATCACTAGAATGGAGTTTCCTGATCTGCAGTCCATCTACAAGAAGCGGTGTTGGACCAAGGCCAAAAAGATTGTGAAAGACCTCAGTCAACGTTTTTTCTGTTGCCCTCAGGGAAATGCCTAAGAACCCTGAAGGTTAACACAGCAAGCCATCGGTGCCCTGAATGAGGACAGGGACCAGGACACTAAATCAAAATATTTACATACACACAAACTGGACTCTCACTCACTACAATACAACACACATTACACGACATTACACAACAATGGCTCACGGAAAACTTATGGACAATAACACAAATATTTCTTTTTTTACTCACACATACACACACATTCATATATAGATAAATATGTTCATATGTATACATATTGGTTCTTTATATTTCTATATTTTTATATTTTATTTTATTTTTTTACTTATATTTTTTTCTCTTTCATACATATTTTTTTCTATATATTTTTATAGCTTTAATCTTTATTGATAGCTTTGATGTGGGCAGATTGTTGAAAAGCATTTCACTGCAAGTTAAACTGTGTATTACTATGTATGTGATGAATAAAAATTTGAAATTGAATTTGAAGCTTCTGAAGCTTGAGCAGTGAGGCTAAAATATCTCTGACTTTGGTATGGCTCTCATCGATGGCTTTTCCGCTGTGAGTTACACAGCTTGATTGTATCTGATTTACTAATTCTGGATTCCATTTTTGTTTATATGTCAGCATACTTCCTCTGGTGCTTTCTAGGTGTATAAAAAGTTTTGTTGAGTTGTCAGCTGTCTGACGTCACTTGGAAAATTTATCTCCGTTGCAAATGGCCAATGTCAAATTATTTTTAAGCTTTTTAATTTTGATATATTAACAAATAGCGAATATGAATTTAATATGTCATGAAACTTGACTCTCTCACTCACGACTTCTAATTTTCTTTTTTGTTTTTTTATCTGTAAGAAATATGCTAATTTGATCAATTATAAAATTATTATTGTATTAAAGTTAATGTTGTAACTTATTTAAACCTAAATGCATGAATTCCATGATAATTTTCAGAAGTGTGTTTCCTTCATCTGTTTATGCCCACATCGTTATTATAACCTCTTACCATTTCACAGAACTGCCTACCAATCTGATTTGTGTATTAAGGTGCATTTCTATATTTACCTTTTCAGCAGGATATCATTACTTTTCCAAATATGAATGCAGAACAGCTTGTAAATTAATCTCATAATGCACCATAATGTTCAGTCCGACAATAAAGAGCCCTCGTATTTTGGTTTGGCTTGACAAATTACCCGGTATTTATATTCGACCTGGAAAATGGCTGCGTTGTTGAAAATCGATAAAACATATCTGTGCATGAGGATACCGAGCTTGCGTTACTCGCATATGAACGTATTGATCGGCTAATTCTCCAAAGGAATATCGCACCGTCATCATCAATTAGCCTCTTTTGGCCTGAGGAGATTTACCAGAGCATAATGTCTGTACCCAAACAGAAATGGGTATACACATTTTTGCTAGTACTTACACAAAAATTAGTTAACTTACTAATTACACCAAGCACTAATTAATGTTTGTTGGCCTAATATACATGTTTGTGACTAGAAACTTTTTGTATCATCATATACATAGTTTATTTATTATGTTGAATGTTAAACATTGTGGTACTGTTCAGTAAGCTGTATTTTTTTAGCTTATGGTGCTAAACAGATAAATACATCAGTAAGATGGATTTGATGAAAGCTGGTATTTTTCAGTTAGTATTGTACAGGGGTTAGACAATGAAACTGAAACACCTGTGTGTTTCATTGTCTAACCCCTGTAGTTTCTACCCTAAATCATGCCTTTTTTAATATTAAAATTTGCAAGCTGTAATTAGCTAATTATATTTAAAAGTGCCAGAAAACAGGAAGCAATAAACAGATCAGTAACTAACTGTACACAGTTGGCACACTTGATAAAATAAAGTATTCCCTAACAGCATACTGTATATACTGGATAATTACAATTTTACCCTTTACTGATAATACGCCACCTGCCAGGTGATTCTAATCAGATTGTTCAGTGTAACTTTGGGTTTGTGAAAAGGGCTATATAAGTTAAACATATTATTATTATTATTATTATTATTATTATTATTATTATTATTACTATTAAAGAACAATTCACAATCCATTAGGTAACCATTCATACATACCTAAATTTTGTTAGCTAACACGCTAATTAGCTCTCAATTGATAAAACGAATTCTCTGAAAGCAAAACACATGACATAAATGAGACTGTTTATTATGTAAGCAATAACTACATTTGATATTTACAGTTCTTGCTTCAGTGATTCTTGTATAATTTTGATATAATCTTGAGGTTAGCTATGTGCTATCCTGTCACCTCCCACCTGCAACAGTTGCAATTTTTAATATAGTTAACGCTGACAGGCAGCACAACTTGCTTGGATGATGGGGGAAAAAGAGACAGAGAGGGAAATCTGAGGAAAAATGGGAGACAAGTGAGTGAAACAGCATGTTAATACAAAGTAATCACTCACTCACTTTTCATCTCATTCTCTTTCTTGCCAACTCATTCTCCTCATTCTCTCACTTCTCTGTCTCACATTCTCTATTTATGTGTGTTGCAAAGTGTCACAAATATTGTTTTTTAAATAACATTTTATTTTAATTATTATTTCACACATTTGTTTTAGGTTACTCCTCCTACATTTAATAAGGGATTGCATGGGACACATATCAAAATGTTGGAGAAGGCCTGTGTGTGTATACAGTTAAGAGACATCTCGAACTGCGTGCCCACTATGCCCATTTTCATCCCCAAAATTTTCCATTGACTTAGCATTGCGCCAAAATTTGCACAGCTGTAACTCTTTCAGTTTTCAAGCTACAAATGTGAAATTCAATTTGCTCAGTCCCGGTTGCAGCCAGACCCATTATGTCAAATATGGCTGACTGCACGCTCGGTTCTCTGTGTATCACTCTTCAAAAATCACTCCTATTCTAACAATGTTGAAAGATCAAAGCCACTCTAGCCCCACCAAGATTTTTGTGATAATCAAAAAACTTTCTAATTTCCGTGTCTTAAAATATTTGTGCTTTCATCTAGAAGCTTCATTTAAATTTTATTTTGTAGAGACGGGTCTTCCCTATGGGCATATAATAAATCTCATCGATTGGCCAAATTTTATCAAGCCACGATGATTTTTTTATAACAACCTCCTGTAAATTTCCTATAGATCTCAATGTTATATTTCAGAAAAAAATCACTGAGCATTCCTTCTAATTTTCTAAACTGCTATAACCCTGAAAGTTTTTTTATTAATCTACACAAACGGAGCCGAAGATCTCTGCATGCTCACCATATTTTCGGTTAAATTATTCCTTAATGTTATGTTATATCTTAATGTTATTAATTCCTAATACATTTCTTATAAGTGTATGTTTAGGATATCTTTTTACTATATTAGTCAAAAAAGCCCAATCTTGTGATGATTTAGATAAGAATAGTACATTTGAGCAAGTAAGTAGTCACTTTTTTATCTAGCACATCACAACATAGACATTTCTTTATTTTGAGCAAGCAACAATTTTTAAGTAAAATCATTTACTTATAGATTTTAAAAGTATGAAATGCAGTTTTGTCATGTTGTTTGTTAGTTAGTTAGTTATTAATGTTTTGCTGCTCAGCTTAGAGATAGTGAAGTGTGTTTGTGGATTGTTTGGAGGTTTGTGATAGCTGGATAGAGCTTGATGTCATTTCCACGCTTACTTCCTGGCTGGAATTGCGTCTGTTGGCTGCTGGCTGTTCAAATTCATGCTCACAGAGTGTGCAGATAAACTACCAAAATACCTGACACATCACTGGATATAATAACAAACGAAGACCCTAATACTTTAAAGTATTATGTATTTGAACTGATTATCAGCATGACATGGCTAAGATGAATGAGCAGAAATGAATTATAAACACATAACCTCCTTAGCTGTTTGTCTACATTTCTTTCTAGACATCTGTCTCTGTCTTCTATATATACAGTACACACACTTCTGGATCTGTCTAAGCTGTATGTTTATTTTTCTGTCTACACATCTGTGTCTATCTTAGCTGTCTCTCTGTTCTGTTTGCACATCTGTATCTATCCTTTAACTATATCTGCCTTAGCTGTGTGTATATACTTGTTTGCACATCTGTTTCTGTCTTCTATATAAGCACATCTGAATCTATCTTAGCTGTCTGTCTATTCTATTTGCACATATTCATCTGCCCTCTTTCTATAAACACTTGCAACTGTATTAGCTGTGTGTATATCTTTTTGTCTGCACATCTATCTCTGTCTTCTACCTGTACACATCTGTCTCTCTTTTAACTTTACACATTTTCTCTGTCTTACAATACGTATACACATCTGTCTCTTTCTTTTATACAGTATATACACATCTCTGTCTTCTATATATGAACATCTGTACTTGTCTTTAACCTATACACATCTCACGCTTTTTTTGATATATTTTTTGTCTTTACATTTATTTCTTTCTTCATCTCATTATCATATTGTGTATCTTCTTTCATACTTGCTATTTTCTTTGAAGATGTATGTGCTTTTATATAATTTTGTGTGGTATGCAGCAGTGTATATTATACCCTGACTTTTGTGATCACACACACACAAAATATAGTGTTGAGACTGTTACAAGCCATAGACATGCACACAAAAACACACTCCTACACACATAGAGAGCCAGAAGCTTGTCCTTGGTCTACTCTATGTACAGGATACCTGAGGGGGCACCTCTCATCCCTGACTATAATGCAATTGAGTACTCTGCTGTAAAGAGGTAAACCTTAGAGTTTGGGTGTGTGATTATGTGTGTGTCTGTGTCTCCTTTGGGTGTTCCTTTTTTATTGATGTGTATTTCTGAAGCAGATGTTGCATCTATTGTTGTGAACAAGTAGGTGATATAGCAGACACATACACACACATACAGTATGTTTTTACTATAGTTATGACAAAAGTCCATACACTTCATTATAAATGTATCTCATTAATGCTAGCCCTTACCCTAAACCTAACCGTAAACTTAACCTCAGTAACAACACCAAATTTCCTCACAATCCTGATGAATTGTCAAGAATCGGTGCTCACAACTATATAAAGACATGCCCACACAATATTCATAGTTTTTGAGTCACAGGAACAAAATAAAGATAAATAGAAAGAATAAAAGCTAAGAACAAAAGAAAAATAGAAAGAAAGATGAAAACAAAAGAAAGAAAGAAAGAAAGAATGAAGGAAGAAACAAAGGAAAAAAAAGCATTATTCTAATGTTATTCTAATGATATTGTTTTAAAATAATCAGAATAATGTCTAATATAAAAATATAAATAATAAAAATAAAAAGAGATCATTCTATAAATCTAGCATTTTTGTTGCTTGTGTGTATTGCTGATCACTTTACCCTCTCTTGTTTCTGTTACAAAAAGTACAAATTGTAAAGAAAAATTGTATGCAATGATGTGGAAGAAATTACACATTTTATTCAGAATAGAACATATCAACATATGACATATCAAATGTTTAAACTGTGAAAATGTATTATTTAAAGTGAGAAATTATGTGATTAATTACAGTCTGTAAATGTCTGGGGACTGAGGAGACAAGTTACTTAAGTTGAGGGGTAGAAATGTTAGCCCATTATTGTCTAATGTAGGATTCTATTTGCTCAACTGTCTTAGGTTTTTTTGTTG
>JAOUQT010309136.1:0-15188 GCA_025769995.1 Xyliphius kryptos | reverse complement strand
ATTTCAGCTTAATTGAACATCGGGAAGTGGTCGAAAAATCGATTACAAAATTTGTACCAAAGAGACAAACAGACAACGTAAGCTGAATAAAAGTGTGTAATAAAAATAGAGTTGATTTCTGTCTATATCATTTAAGAATATTAATGTATCACTCATTTCACTCAGTCGCAGCACAGAACTGTGTAAATACAGTAATCACTTAATGTAAATCTATACTGAAATGTTTTTACAATGTTTCATTTACCTCCAGGTATTTGCACGAGAGACTGAGACAAATCGAAGAAGAGGTCACTCTGCAAAAAAGCAACCTTCTGAAATATCAGGTATTACTGATGTTTTACTAGGAGAAAAAATATTTTAAAAGACATGTTTGAGGATTTTAAGATGAATTTCCTGCTTTAAATTGCCCTTTTATTTTGTGTTTGTGTGCGAGAGCGAGAGAGCAACAGAGTGTGAGTGTACATGCTATACCCTGCTTGTGTGTTTTCAGGTGTGTGTGTTTGTGTGTGTGTGTGTGTGTGTGTGTGTGTGTGGGTGTAACTCAAGTAACTCAATATAAATAACTCAATATACAGCCATTTATGTCTAAACCACCGGCAACAACAGTGAGTGTCAATATTTTGTGTGGCCACCATAATTTTTCAGAACTGCTTTAACTCTCCTGAGTTTAAGCAGGAGCTTTACAGGTTGCCACTGGAATGCTTTCCCACTCCTCCATGGCGACATCACTGAGCTGGCGGATATTCGAGACTTTGCGCTCCTTTACGCTCCGCTTGATGATGCCCCAAAAATGTTCTATTGGGTTTAGGTCTGGAGACATGCTTGGCCAGTCCATCACCTTTACCCTCAGTCTCTTCAATAAAGCAGTGGTCGTCTTAGAGTTGTGTTTGGGGTCATTATCATGCTGGAACACTGCCCTGTGACCCAGTTTCCAAAGGGAAAGGGATCATGCTCTGCTTTAGTATTTCACAGTACATATTGGAGGTCATGTGTCCCTCAATAAATTGTAACTCCCCAACACCTGTTGCACTCATGCAGCCCACACCATGGCATTCCCACCACCATGCTTTGCTGTAGGCATGACACACTTATCTATGTCATCCTCACCTGATTGCTGCCACACATGCTTGATACCATCTGAACCAAACAAATTAATCTTGGTCTTATCAGACTATTGGACATGGTTCCCGTAATCCATGTCCTTTGTTGACATGTCTTCAGCAAACTGTTTGCGGGACTTAAGAATAGGCATCGTCCTGGTGTGACCAATTGTGCAGTGTATGGTCTGAGCACTGACAGTCTGACCCCCACCTCTTCAATCTCTGAAGCGATCTTTCAAAGTCAGCATTATGACTTGACGATGAGCGCGTGCACTCAGTTTCTTTTGATGACCAACACGAGGTCTGTTCTGAGTGAATCGTGCTCTTTTAAAATGCTGGATGATCTTGGCCATTGTGCCGCAGCTCAGTTTCAGGCTGTTGGCCATCTTTGTGTAGCCCAACAATTAATCTTTTGAGATCCTCAGAGAGTTATTTGCCGAGAGGAGTCATGTTTGAACTTTCAGTGACCAGGATGAGTGTTAGAGCTGTACTACAAAATTGAACACACCTGCTCTCTATGCATATCCGAGACCTAGTAACACTAATGAGTCACATGACATTTTGGAGGGAAAATGACAAACGGTGCTCAATTTGGACATTTAGGGGTGCAGTCTTTTAGGGGTGTACTCACTTGTTGCCAGTGGTTTAGACATTAATGTCTGTATATTAAGTTATTTTGAAATAAAGAAGAAGAATAAATTTAGTAATATAAGCTACACACAGACTACTTCAAAGTTTAATTTTGTCAGTGTTGTCCCATGAAAAAATATACTTAAATATCTGCAGAAATTTGAGGGGTGTACTCACTTTTGTGATACACTGTTCATGTAATTTTTGTCCCTAGTATAGTATTAAGTGGAAGATAATGAGATGAAAGCTTTTTATTTGCTTGTTAAGATGAAAATGTGCTCAATGTTTGTTCATATCCTGCAGAATGCTCTGAATCAGATATACAGAAATACACAGAGTGTAAGCAGCAAATTGTATAGTACTGCACTGACTGGAGTCGTTTCTCCCAAACAAGGTAATGAAACAGTAGATCAAGATTAAATGATAAATGTTTAATAAGAAACATTATGCCATGACTAGCCGAACTGTCATAGGAATTTACTTCCTAGTTTTATTTCTTATTCCTATATCTACCACAACAGTGCAAGATGTATTGTCAGCAGATAATGGATGTGGTCTTCCTATCACGCCTCAGTCTCTCGCTGACCTAAAGTCTCTGGCTTTGGCTCTGCTGGAAACTATTCATGAAAATAATCTAGTTATTCAACACCAACGCCGGACCAACAGGTTTGTAAACATTTCACCTTTTCTGAATTCAAGTTCCTTCTGTACTGAGAACATCATACTTGTAGACACACACATTAGCAGTAGAGTAAGCTTCTGAATTGGAGGCTTAGCTTTATTTCTGGTGTGTCTTAACTTAAACAGGATTCTGGGGAATCGAGTTTCTGAGCTTGAGAAGAAACTGAAAACACTTGAGGTCTCTGGATTTTGGAGTCTTCCTGGTAAGTAATAGTAATTCTAGAGGGTACTCTGTATATGGGAAGTAAAGAAATCTCTGTTTCATGCAATCTGCCATATACATCTAAGATTAACATGAACAGTTGTTATATCCTTGTTCATTCACTAAGAAAAGAATAAAGAAAAACTGTTAATTTAAACCCACAATTTAATCCAAGGAGGCACCGTTTTGTTTTAGTCACCGAGTTACTGTAAATAAATTCTCAAAAGCAAAATTTTAAAGGAAAGAAAGGAACAACTTTGGTATAAGCTGTCTTTGTGTTTAGCAATATGAGCTCTCTTGAACCTGTTGAAGTTTTTAAGCCACTCAGGATACACAAATTTTACACCACTTTTGAATACAGATTTGTTTTTTGTAATGATCTTTATTTTACAAATTTAACTGATCTAAACAATATTCATTTGTAGATATATGTATAAGCCCTAAGGCAAAAAATAAAAAACAGATCTATGTCTGCTACACAACTGACTAACCTTGCATATTTAATATAATTAAAATAAAGCTGTTTACATTATTGTAAAATCACATGGATATAATTTTGCTTAAATCGAGGTTTTAAAAAACACAAAAGTTACAAAAATGCATAAAAAAATGTAAGTGACCCATTCATTTTAAGTGAGTTAAAAAGAATGACTTTTTAACCTTAGCGCATCGATAAGTACAGAACTGCTGAGGGAATCGCACATTTAAAGTGACGTGGACTATGGCACTGATAGCCATGCCTTGATTAGTCACTCAGATTATTTGCTGTTCAAATGTGGATTCACACTGATACTGATTCAAGTTGCTCAATTGATGCAATGCAGTATAATTTCAGCACAGACTTGTTTCAACTCGTATTATTTGAATTATTTCTCTCTTTTTTATGTCCAATACTCTCCCACTCCCTCTTTTTTTCTCTCTGTCTCTGTATTTATCATTTTACATATATTTTAACGATACATATACATAAATTATTATACATATATAGTATTATAAGTTATCCTCCATGAAATAATAATTTTGATTTACATTTTGATCATTCTTATGTTATTTTGTTCTTAACACATTCCACTACTAAAGAATTTTTTTTTAGCTGAAATAATTTATTCATTGAGATCTCGGATGTGTTATTTTAGTGTTCACTTAATTTTTTGAAGCAGTCGGTATATGTATGCATGTATGCGTGTATGTATGTAGGTAGGTACAGGGGTTGGACTTTGAAACTCAAACACCTGTTATTTTAGTGTGAGCGGTTTCATGGGTAAATTGGAGCAGCCTGGTGGCCAATCTTCATTAATTGCACATTGCACCAGTAAGAGCAGAGTGTGAAGGTTCAGATAGCAGGGTAAGAACACAGTTTTTCTCTAAATATTGCAAAGTACACAACATTATGGGTGACGTACCAGAATTCTCCCATGGCCTGCACAGTCACCAGATCTAACTATTATTCAGCCAATTTGGGGCGTTTTGGAGGAGCGAGTCAGGAAACGTTTTCCTCCACCAGCATCACGTAGTGACCTGACCACTATCCTGCAAGACGAATGGCTTAAAATCCCTCTGTCCACTGTGTAGGACTTGTATATGTCATTTCCAAGACAAACTAACACTGTATTGGCCACAAAAGCGGGCCCTACACCAAACTAATAAATTATTGTGGTTTGAAAGCAGGTGTTTCAGTTTCATTCCACTATCTACACATTCCACTATCTACTATATAAAGATTTTTAACTGAAATATTTTATTCATTGAAATCTAGAATGTGTTATTTTAGTATTCCCTTAATTTTTTTGAGCAGTGTACATTCTTTTTTTTTCTGCGTTTCTACCCTAAATTATTCAGGGGTTTCCACAGCAATGAACTCGCATATTACGCATATTACACAAATCTGTCTCTTCTGTTTTAGGTCAAGGTCCTTCTGACACCACCTTCACCCTTTACCTTGATTGGGACACACAGAGTATGAGGACAATTTAGAGCAGACGTTTTACCTTAAATCCATGTTTTTGGACTGTGAGAGGAAACCTGACAACCCGGAGAACCCCCATACAGACACAGGGAGAACATGGAAACTCCATCCAGATCAGGACCCAAACCGGGAATCCCCAGTGCCGAGAGCAGCGTGCTAACCACTAAGCCACTGTGCCGTCTGCAAAGAATAATACATTAATTTACAAAAAAAATTGAATCATCATCTTGAATGCCAAATATTTCATATCTATTGTGTCCTTGATTACGTAAAATTCATCACAAAGCCATTTTGAAAATATGCCTTAATTGCTCTTAAGTGTTTACAATATTGTAAAATCTGTCTCTTTTGTATATAATAACTTAAGTGTTTTATTTTTCATGTGATGCACAATAAAAATAGGGTTTGTGTTGTTAAGAATAAATTATTGTAACTTAGTGTTTATATTTCCTTAGAGATGTAATCATGTGAACGCATATTAAATGATTTTAAAAGATTTGTAAAGCTGTGTAAAGTTCCTTTAAAAAAAAAAGGCTCATTATAAATTAATTAAATTGAACAATCTTGTAGATTTGGTAATGAGCAAAGATTTAGAAGGGCAACAAATTTATTTCACTATTTTATTCTTGCAAAGAAACAAAAGGAAACATTTCTAAGATAATGTTGCGATAGAAACGGACTAATTTAAGCTGTAAACTGTTTTTTATATTTTATTTCATTACACATGGAATACAAGCCAAAATTTATAATTCTGTTCGGTCATGGCATCAGCTCTCAAAATTTCAGTCTTGGTGTGATTCCATATTAGATGCGGATATTGATTATTTCAGCAACTGATGAATGATCATCAGTGCTGTACTAGGGGGCATGTTGAACAAACTACAAACCTTATGGGTTGTTTAAAATTTAGATGATAAAAATGGTGTGGAAAATGAAAATAATCCTGACAAGACAGGAACTGACAAAAAAAAAAAAACACATTCAAATTATACATGTTCTGATGGTCCTGATCAATAGAAAACAGAAAACAAACAGTGTGTCTGAACTTTTGACTGGTACTGTACTGTACTGTATGTGTACACTCCTGATCAAAATCTTGATCAGTTAAAAATGGCGAGAATTTGCATTTTGCACTTTAGGATCTTAAAAGGTTCTAAGTAGAATGTCACAATGCTAAAAGAAGAAATCTGTGCAAAAGACAAAACCTTTTGTGCAGGTAATTTATTAAAAACAACAATTTAACTAAAACAATTTAACTAAAGATGTTCATTAGCTGAACAAAAGTTTTAAGACCACTCAAAGGGTCAAAAAAAGGACTCAGTAGCTCCACCATTCTTGTTGATCACTTCAAGCAATTGTTAAGGCATGATGTTTAGGTTTGATGAAAGTGTTTTCAGGAGGATATTGGGAATGTTGCTCCAAGTGTAGAAGATGGCATTCTGAAAGGATTCCACTGTCTGGAACTAATGTCCATTTTTGTAAACATCCCCAGATGTTCTCAATCGGATTTAGATCAGAGGAACACGTAGCATGGTCCATTAGAGTGATGTTATTCTCCTGGAAGGAGTCCTTTCTCAGGCGAGCATTGTGAACTGCAGCATTGTCCTGTTGAAAAACCCAGTCATTACCACACAGACGAGTCATGAGGGACGCCCGCAGCAACATCTCCACATAGCCAGCTGATGTTTGATGCCTCTACACAACCTGAAGCTCCATTGTACCATTAAAGGAAAATGTACCCCAAATCATGATGGCGCCCCCTCAGGCTATGGTCTTTTTATCAGCTGAAAAAAAATCATGTTTGAGTGTAAATGTATTTTTAAAAAAATAAGCTGCTCAAAACTCTTTGACTCTTGCCCCGATTTCTTCTTTTAGCATTGTGAAGCTCTACTTAGAACCTTCTTAAGATCCAATAGTGCAAAATATTCATTTTAGCATTTTTTTAACTGGTCTTAAGAGTTTGATCAGGAGTGTAAAGTAAACACAAATCTATACTGATCTGATCCATGTATCTAATGGTCAGCCTTCAAAAGCACTAAAATTGTAAACGGCAGATCATTGGATTCACTGAAGAAAATATGGGAACTTTGGAATGTCTAATCTGTGTATTTTTCAGGAGTAAAATTTATCATTTTTCCATTAACTGTTGGTTATTAATCTCAATGCCATATTAGTTTTTTTTTTTACAATGTCTAAGCGGTCAATTGACCATGGAGGCTGAAACCAACTGATGTATGGAGTCTGTTTGTTTGTGTGTCAGGGACATTTTTGTCTGCTTACAGTTCCCCCCACTGCTCTATAATACAATTCATGGTTTCTAAAATATGAACCCATGCAGGACTCAGTCACATTGTGTTCTCCCAGAAGACATTACATGCGTGAGACTTTGGCCTTTTCTGTTTGTCATAATTTGTCCTTTTTGTGTTAATTAGCTTCCTGATGTGACTGTTGTTTCCATGTTTCCCTCTTTTACACGGTAGACTGAGTATGTGTAATTAATATAATTGTTTCAATGTGTTCCTTATTAACATTATATCGCATTTAGTCGAGCAAAAATTCTAATCACAAATCAAATTACAATTTGAAAATGAAACTCTGACGTGAACGCTGCTGACATGAATACTTATAAGTTATTAAATTTGATTCTTAAAGATTGAGATCAATGACAGTGATCTCTGCTGGTGTTTATACATAATTGATTAATTGCTGTTGCAGCTCTTTCTGCACACATAATACTTTTTATTTATTTGTTAGTCAGATGCTTTGAGGAGAGGGACTGTCCACTCTAAAGACAGGGGTAAGTGGCTGTAGGGTTATAAACTTAAGTACAACCTAAATAACCAGCAGCGCACTTTTAGCCTTCAGGTTTAATCTTACACTTGAGAATGGGCCCTTATTAGACAGATTTTTTAAATATAGAATTGCTTGCAAAAGTCTTCCCTCTTAAAATACTTTAAAAAATATTTTGAAATAGTTCTTTAAAAAAAGACCTCAGAAAGTGCTTATTATTTAGCTTATTTATGTGCTAATGCTTATTTAATAAGAATTTATCAACATGCAGATCAACAACTGTATTTGTGGACGAGATCCTGGCATACTTAGAACATTTATACTACATTCCTTAAAATTCAAAACGTGTTCAAATAAAGTTATACAACCATTTTTTGTTTGTCTTATTTTAAAAATAAATATCTCCTAGATCGGCACCCTGTCCTGGGTGTATCCTTCCAGTGCCCGAAATAAAGGACCTTGGACCTCGTAAAGGATTAAGCAGAAGATAATGAATATCTCTCTCTCTCCTTGAATTTGGTCTTCTTCATTTAGCTCTTGACAGCTATTAGCATTGTCCTGCAAAGGATCTGGGTCATCTTCTAAAATAACACTTTCTAGTAAACCATTTTGAATTCAGAATATTTTTTTAAAGGCAAAAAATGCTCAATTTGTTTAATGCACTTGAAACATTTGAAATATTAACTTTAAATAGTTGTTTTTATTCTTAAATATGTGTTATAATGTGTGAGGTTTTAATGCAGAAATGTTTTTACACCATGTTGGGGTGATGACGTTACAGCAGATGCAGCCGAGTATTCATACTATAGTATTTTATATATTTATTTTTTTAAAATGAAGCTCTGCAATTCTTAGACTTTTTCTATAATGGGAGGTGATTCACTTCATCATCATTCATTCATAAACCTCTATTCATCTGTGACCTTCAGGTTTGCAATGTGAACATGTGATCAATGCCGTACAGATGAGATCACGCTCAGCACGGTATTCTTTAGCATTTTAGCATTGGGGCAAATAAGATTTTCAGCCAAAACTTTCTGAAATATTGCAAATAGCTTGAACTAACATGCCTGTCAGATGCCTGATCATTGTAGTAAAACAGTCAGCGTTGAAATTAATGTTCATTTACTTTGTAGCTGAAACAGTGCATCAAACACAATAATGGAAATTGAAATTCCAATAGATTTTCAGGTTATTAGTAAAAACAAGAACTGAAATCCTTTGAATAAAAATGTGACTATAATTAAAGATTATGGCTATTTTGGAATTTCACAAGTGAAAGTTCAGGTAACACTTTATATAAATGTGATATTCATAATGCATTAACACAGTTAATAATAATTACTTATAATTACTTTATAAGGCTTTATAATACTTACGAGCCTCACGTTAATGTCCATAAATACACATAACCACACTCATAAAGTGTTATAAGAACATGCAATAAGGCTTTATAACACAAAGTGGCATAACGCATTATAAATTACGCATTTTAACTGTTCATTATTTTATTATACAGACCAATAACGTAAAGTTTTATAACGTTTGTGTTTAACGAGTGCTTTTTCCTGAAAATGACTTTATAAGTGCTCATAACTTATAAAAGCTTATAAGTTCTATTTACAGGCAAAACGTAGTGTTGTCATGAATTACCTCTTTAAAAGAGCCTGCATACATAGTAATACATAATGAAGCTTATAAATGCTCTTTACAGACTTTAAGCGTAATCATCTTGTTGTTTTAAGTAAGAATGTCTAAACATCTAAAGAACCAAAAGTTTAAATAAATTCACATTATAATGCATTATGTCACTTTGTGTTATAAAGTCATTTGTCAAATTGTTATGACAATTTATGACTATGATTATGAACATCTATGTACATTAACAAAGGCTTATGACAAATGTTATAAAGCATTATAAATGCAAGTGTTACCAAAGTTTTTATATGTGACTATTCATTTTTTTCTTTATACAGTTTTATGTAATATTTCTGGCCCCCTAGACATACACCATCTTAGTTTAATTAAACATATTTAAACCTGTTTATATAACAGTTACTAAAAGCATACTAAATTGGACAATAAAAAAAATATCACATTTTCAGAATGAGAAATTTAACATTTTGGTCATTTGGCCATTTAGCGGACGCTTTTATTCAAAGCGACTTACAAGTATCCCTCTTAACATTTGGAGTCAGAACACAGGGTTACATACAGAATCCCTGGAGCAATGAGGGTTAAGGGTCTTGCTCAAGGACCCACATTGGTAACATCAGTGTACCAACAACCTGCTGATTGCTAGCCCAACCACCTAACCACTGAGTCACCACTCCCTACTTCTGAGTCTGTAGCTCAAATAATAAAGCAATAAGACACGAGAGGACATGGCATTATTGTGAGGGGTTCTGAGTTAGCTCGCTTCGTGGAACAGGCCCCTGTGGCAGGTGTGTGTACAGTGCTACCATCACACAACTCTCCCTGTGTTCAGTTTTATTCAGTGTACACCGCTGACACACCCTCTTCTCTCGGGGCAACCAGGACTGTCGGTGTCGCCCCCTCTCTGTGGCCAGGTGATGTACACTGAGTCTGTATTTGTGGTGTGGTGCAGCCCTGACTCAGGATCAGTTGTATGAGGGGACTGGTGTGTCTTTGGGCTTTATAATGATGTGTGTGTGGGTCCTTCTCTTTAAGGTGGTTATAGAATTTAATTTCCCTTTTTGTATTTTAATATATTAAATAATTTTGCATGCATTTTTTGTGGTGTGTCTGTGCCTTTAAGAATATTTTACACAATATAGGGGTTCAATCACTGATTCTTTTGTGGTTTTATGGTATAGAAACTCTCTCTTTCTCTCTCAGTCGTTGTTCTGTGTTCGTGATTCACGTTTCTTCTCGTTTTTAGGGATCTTCTCCCGGCGCAGAGATCTATAGCGATGATCTCAGAGATGATCCACACTGCCAGCCTGGTGCATGATGATGTCATCGACGGGGCTGACAGGAGACGAGGGAAAAACACCATAAACGAACTTTGGGGGGAGAAAAAAGTAAGTATTAACACATCCTAACTTGGGGCAGATAGGCTACAACACCGGACGACCATGTGGGTTCAAGTGATTTCACTAATTATTAATTATATTATCAGGAAATTATTAATAATAATCTGCTTTATAACAGGAAATGGAATCAGGTCGAATATTTGATGTGCATTCGTATCTTAAACATAACAGGGTTTTTTAAAATGCATTAAAGTTCAGTACAGGATTCTGATTCTGATGACACACTCTGCTGGTGTTTCTGTGTTTGAAGGCTATTCTGGCCGGAGATTTCATCCTCTCAGCCGCGTCGATGGCTCTGGCGCAGATCGGAAACAATTCAGTGGTGTCTGTGCTTTCACAAGTTATAGAGGACCTGGTGAGAGGTACGTCTGTAAACCCCACACCCTCATTGTCATGAGAACCAGCCACCATCCACGTGATACCCGTTCCATACCATTAGAGTTATGAGGATAAACTTTTAAGTGTTGAACCACATTTTATTTGATAAAAGACAATGAGAGGAGAACCTAATAAAGTGCTCATTGAGTGTGTGATGTCAAAAAGAGAGGACCTAAGATCCCGTAGTGTTCAGTAAAGAGAAACCAAGGTCAAGTCTCAAGTTCATTCATTATAAAGCAATAGGGTTCGAGAGGAAGACATTATTGTGAATAAAAACTTTAAAGAGGTATTGTTAGGAGTACAGTTCCACCTCTTTCTCGTGATTTATTCACAATAATACACAACCTTGAGTGTCTTTTTGCTTTTATAAAACAGTTATATACACTATAATAAAAAACAAGAAGTGAACGCTGATCGCTGAGTAACAGGTTTCTGGTTTCTCTAACTATCAAATACTTCCATCTAGTGGCTAAATTACAGAATGCGGTTCATGAAAAAACAGGGAAATAATGTATACGTAGTATATCACGCATTGATACGGATGTACAAAGATACGAATGATGCGAACGGCTCGGCCAATCAGACTTAAGGGGAGAAATTGCCCGTTTTATAGAGTTTCAGTAAATAGTACATCATCTCACAGCAGCCTACAGTGTTTTAAACGGAAAACCCCGAAGGAAATAAGACGCAGTAACAGTGGAGGAACAACTCCAATGTTGTTTTTAGGCAAGACACCTTCTGAGGACCACGGCTCAGTACTGGACTCCTCATAATCAGCCAATGATCTCCAACTTTCTGCCCTAAAGTGTACACAAGATAAGATTCAATATTCGTTTTTTTTTTCCGGGTGGGACAGTGGCGTATTGTCTCGCATGTGTGTCGCTCAGCGCTGGAGATCCAGGATTAAATCCTCATCCGGGTGGAATTTCCACGTTTCCAAATCCGTATCTATGTGGGGTTTTTTCTGCGTTCTGGGTGTCCTCCCATAGTTCAAAAACATGGTTTCAAGGTGAATTGACTGTTTTAAATTACCCTCAGTATTGTGTGTGTGTGTGTGTGTGTGTGTGTGTGTGTGTGTGTGTGTGTGTCTGGTGTAGCTACCCTTTAAAATTAAGCAGAAGATGATGAGGAGAGGTACAGAGTATTAAACATAGTTTTGTTTTTGAATTGTTGTTGTTTGATTGACAGGTGAGTTCATGCAGCTGGGATCCAAAGAGAATGAGAACGAGAGATTCAAACACTACCTCGAAAAAACCTTTAAGAAGACGGCCAGTCTGATCGCCAACAGCTGTAAAGCAGTATGTACGTTCCGTCATTACGTAAATGACCGCGTGCAGCGACAGCCGGCGGGACGTTTAACACCGGGGTCTTTTCTCTGAAAACCACAGGTTTCCATTCTGGTGAACTCGGATCCTGAAGTGCATGAGATCGCATATCAGTACGGACGGAATGTGGGCATCGCCTTTCAGGTACGCCGTCATGGCATTACATAGCATTGCATAACATTAATTACATTACATAGAATAACATTACATTACATCACATCACATCACATTACATCACATTACATGATGATGATGATGATTATCCGATCAGTCGTAGCCCACTTTCGGTCACTTTATGAATCGAGATTCACAAAGTATTTTGGCAAGTATAGTGGAGTAGTTTGCCATTCACATTACATAACATAGCATTACATTGCATGACATGACATGACATGACATAATATTACATAACATCATATTACATAACATTACATAGCATTACATTACATAACATGACATAACATTACATAGCATTACATTACATAACATTACATAACATGACATGACATAACATTACATAGCATTACATTACATTACATAACATTACATAGCATTACATTGCATGACATGACATGACATAATATTACATAACATTACATAGCATTACATTACATAACATGACATGACACAACATTACATGGCATTACGTAACATCACATGACACGACATAGCATGACATGACATTACGTTACATGACATTCCATTACATAGCAGTAAATTATGTTACATGACATTACATTACATGACTCGTACAATAAGGTACGAGAGGGCGGCCTTATTGTGAATGTCACAGGAAAGTACAGTTACACCTCTTTCCAGTAATTTATACACAAGTGTGTCTTATTGCTTGTGTTATATGTCTATATAACCTCGAGTGTCTTATTGTTTATATAAAACAGTTACAGACTATAATCAAAAAACAAGGTTTGATTCAGAAATGTTTATTGAAAAAATTGCTAATAATGTGGTTTTTCGTGCTGTGATCTAGTGCAGTTTTTACAGCGGTTTCTTTAACGATCAAATTGCAAAGCACTGTTTATAAAATAAAAAAAAACATTGAAAAAATGTGTTTTTAATTAAGGTTTTAAATTTTAAGGACCAGAACAACCTGTTTTATGAATTACATCGTGCAACAGCACCCTTCAGAAATAATATATATTATACATGTGCGATATGTTCTCGTCTCATTATCTTCCACCTCGTCTTCTATTAGGACTGCGGGACATCCATAGGAGAACATTTCAGGCGCTGGCAAATACACACAGGCCAGGGCGCTAATCCATTGCTGGACACACACGCACTCACAGACTATATAGGGGCAATTTAAAGCAGCCAATTCACCTTTAATCCCGGAGGAAACCCAAGCAGACACAGGGAGAACATGAAAACTCCACCCAGATCGGGATTCGAACCTGGATCTGCAGTGCTGTAAAGCAGTAAAGTGAATTAATTTTTGTAGTCACTTTTTATTTTGTAAATTTATATATAAAGGGCGGCACGGTGGCTTAGTGGTTAGCACTTTCGCCTCTCAGCTCTGGGGATTCCCGGTTCGAATCCCAATCTGGGTGGAGTTCTCCCCGTGTCTGCGTGGGTTTCCTCTGGGTTCTCTGGTTTCCTCCCACATTCCAAAAACATGAAGGTGAATTGAATGCTTTAAATTGCCCTGTATAGTGTGTGACTGTGTGTGTGAATCCTGATCTGAGTTTCCATGTCCTCCCTGTGTCCAAAAACATGGATGCCAAGTAAATGGAATGCTCTAAATTGCCCTGTATAGTGTGTGTGTGGCTGTGTGAGTGAGTGTGTACTCAGTGATGTATTGGCGCCCTGTCCTGGGTGTATCTGCCCAGCGCCAGATGTTCTCCCCTGGATGGGGGGAGAACATATTTAATATGTTCTCTTTTTTGTGATGCTGCTGTTGCAATGCAAACTTCCCCAGTTGGGATATTTAGGACTATCTCCTCTTATCTCATCTTTTCTGAAGCAACGTACAAGTGAGAGAGCAACACAAGTCAGTGTTTGAGGAGGAAGCAGCTGAACGGCAGTATTAATCGTTCTCATTATAAAATCTGGTTTAATGCCTTAATGACCAGACAGCGCTGTGTTGGGAGGCATCCTGCTGACCTCTTTTTTCCTCCAGCTGGTGGATGACGTGCTGGACTTCACCTCCTGCGCTAATCACTTGGGAAAGCCCTCCGCTGCAGATCTGAAGCTGGGTTTGGCGACTGGACCGGTGCTGTTCGCCTGTCAACAGGTTCCTCTTCTGCTTATATATTCTGTATAATCAACGATAAATATTTAAAGCACCTTCATCATTGGTATATAGGTTTGTTATGGAAAAAAGGTAAAACAGTACATATTGGGTTGAGTATCTACACCCACTGCGTACTATAGAACAAAGTAAGGTGGCGCTATAGAGCTTAATTAATGGTACAGCCCGCATAAGCAATGAGGGTCAAGAGTCTGACTCAATTCTGTAGTTATAATCTCCACCAGGTTTGTAATTATATACAGTGCCAGTCAAAAATTTTACCACGCCCCCTTATTCTCCATGTTATCACTTCCACTTGCTGTAAAGATGGACTTTGTAGTTCTACAATTCCAGACTGTAGTGTATATGTTTGTGGACTACATACCACCACAGAGCAGGTATTATTGGGTGTGTGCATTATTCCTATCCCAGCAGTGTCACTGAGTTGTTTAAATGAAACTACAGCAGGACCGCTGCACTAAAACCCAGAACTGACCATAAACAATCCACCACCCACATTCTACCTGTTCTGTGATGCTCCTGACCAACAGGGGGCGAACAAAAATAAGAACTCAGATGGACTACAGTCTGTAACTGTGAAACTACAAAGTCCATCTGTGTTATAAGTGGAGGGATTGAAACATTTGGTCATTTAGCGGACGCTTTTATCCAAAGCGACTTACAAGTATCCCTCTAAATATTTGGGGTCAGATCACAGGGTCACATACAGAATCACTGGAACAATGAGGGTTAAGGGTCTTGCTCAAGGACCCACATTGGTAACTTCAGTGGACCTGGGATTTGAACCCCCA
>JAOUQT010309112.1:0-15192 GCA_025769995.1 Xyliphius kryptos | reverse complement strand
AATGCTCTAAATTGCCCTGTATAGTGTGTGTATGTGTGTGGATGTGTGAGTGAGTGTGTACTCAGCGATGGATTGGCGCCCTGTCCTGGGTGTATCTGCCCAAAGCCCGAGACGTTCTTCCCCTGGATGGGCATGGGGAACAATCAAGTACAGATTAATAAGATAATTCCTGAGACTACATTTTGTAATTTTGCCACTAGATGAAAATTTTGAAACTGGAATTCTGTTCCTTAGCGGCCAATGTTCACTTTAAAAAATGGACTAGATTATGGTGAGGAAGACCAGTTTATTAGCTGTTTTGTTTTCAATAAATACATTTAAACCTTATGTTTTTTTTATTGTAGTGTGTTTATAACCATTTTATGAACGCAACCAGGCATTCACGGTTGTGCTTATTGGCAATAAGTCACAGGAAATTGCACTTGGTGCTTAATAACATCTCTTACATATTGCTTTATTATATAAATTTAATCAAACCAAATAAGTTAATACAGTTAACATCAACATAAGTAAAAAATGAAATATTACAAATGCACAAGTTATAAAAACTACACAAATAAGGCAAACTGTAAAATGACAGTGCCCAGTAATGAATAAAAAAAAAATTTGGTAAAGTGCACAATGTGCATCTATAAATTTGTTTCCTTTAAAAGAGCATATCAGACATCTATTTAATAGAATACTACTTTTTTCCTGTTAGGACAAAGTAAACAGAGAAGTTTGCTGAAAGAAGTGTGCTTTTTAAAAATTTAAAAAAAAAAAAATTATTTTGCTCTGAGCGAATTGAACCACTTGGTTTAAACTTATTTTTGTTATGAATGTCAGCGGGACTGTTGTCCTTCAACTTCCCATATGTATGTATGTATGTATGTATGTATGTGTTAAGAGCGAATAAAATCAACAGCTTTAGAGGAGATATGTTACATCGGTGTGAAAATTAAAAATATGTGACACTATAAACATTTATTCGATGCATAGTATCACTGGCTATATAATCGATTAATCGATTAAAATCAATTAATATTCACTGTCCTACTGGGGATAAGAAAAATATGCAAAAATTTACCAATGTAATACATTTAAGAAAGCATTAACACAATATGCCGCTCTAGCCTATTATACTGCACTGTTATTGTTTTGTAACCTCGCTCATCTTCCTGTATCTGACAGACAAACAGACGGACAGACAGACAAAGCTGTCTGATCATCGAGTAGTGAGTGCAGATTGGAACCATTGTTCTGAGTCATCAGAACTGGGGCATACAGGCAGATCTGGCTTTTCATATCTGCCACTAAAGTGTCTGGCAGGGGGACATTCAGTCAGAAAACACCAGGAGAACATGTGTCCTATCTACAAAGCGGTGGGGAACAATAAGGCGCAGATAAAAGCGGCTTTGCAGACTTTGCTCGGCTCAATCCAGCCAGCGGTAGCTCTCATCTTGCAGCAGTACTGTTCTGTTTTAATTAACCACACTAAGCGGCACAGTGTGTTCCTCAGGGACTTGCGTTTGCTAAAGTGATGCAGCTCCGTAGAGCTGAACCAGGTTTTATTTCTTACATTTATTGTTAAAATAAGAAAAAAGAAAACCAAAGAAAGAAAGACATATTTTATTTCATTGATGCACAATAGAAACAATGGTTGTCAGAACTACTATAATCCTGTATTAACCATGGTTGCCAAAACGAATATTATCCTTAAAAATGGTAACCACAAAGTCTATAATTCCACATAAACTACAATTGCCACAACTACTATAAAGAAAAAGGAGTGGTGAGAAGAGGCGGGGTAAGCGAGACAAGAGGCGGGGTAAGCGAGGCGGTGAGAGAAGCTTAGATAGGAGCGGTGAGGGGAACGGTGAGAGGAACGGTGGGGGGAGCGGAGAGGGGAGCAGTAAGAGGAGAGGAAAGCAGCGAAGAAAGGAGCAGTGAGAGGAGTGGTGATGGGTGGCGGGCAACAGGCCTTATATGTGGTACATTGGTCTTCATCCACTTTGCCGCCAGTTAACGTCTATAAAGACATGATTTGAGAATGAATTGGTTTTAAATTAAAGACTTAATTGTAAGTCCAGCCAGTCCTTAAGCTCTAACATCCTGTGAGGCCCCAGCGAAGCCTCTCTGCTCATCACATCTGGAAACGGGTGGTTATCTGTGTCCCTGCAGCTCTCTGTCCACTCAGACCAGTCTGGCTCTGTTCCATTATTCAGCAACAAGCCTTTCTGTCAAAGCAACCACACACACTGTGGTTCTGTATTAGCAAACCTGCTTTTGGCATTGATCCTTCTGTTGAGATTTACTTCCAACCACAAACTTGCCCATCCAGGAGAGAACATTTTGGGTGCTAGACACACACACACGCACATTCATTCATTCATTATGTTCTGCTGTATTTTTCTACTAGGGTTGGGAGGGGGAAGGGGTAGTGTTCCTATGCCCATCCAGGGGAGAACGCTTCAGGCACTGGGCAGATACACCCAGGACAGAGCCCCAATCTATTGCTGGGGACACACACACGTATTCGATATATATTTGCTTGTGCATTTGATTGTCAGTCAGTCAGTCAAACATTTGAAGAAATTATTTGGCTGGAACTTGTGTGGAGGGATTTGTGGTTAAGGTTGAGCGGTATGGTTGATCGGCTTTGGAGACTCTTGTGCAGTTAGACGGCACATAGACAGCACATCAGCAGTCTCATAAATTAGGGTTTGTGTGTATGTGCGAGCGCCTATATACAAAGTTACATTTAGTCATTTAGCAGACGCTTTTATCCAAAACAACTTACAATTGAGATTACAACTAAAGTCAATATTACTGCACATTACTCAATTTGGATCTTTTTATTTTATTATTAATTGGTTTTTATAGCAAGTTTCTATGGAAGAAGTGTGTTTTGAGAAGTTTCTTGAAAATTACGGATGGTGTTGGGAAGTTTGTTTCACCATTTAGCATTAATGAATGAAATGGTTTGAGAATTAGCGCCTCAGTGAGTTGGGTTCACCGGGCGACATGTATGGAAAGATAAACAAGTTAAAAGTCAAACTAATACGTTCAGTCCTCAGTGCAGAGCGGACCAAACACTCAGCGGGTAGGATAGGGTAGGGCGGCGCTATTATGGAAGTTTGTCACAAACTCTTCTTACACCTGTCTGTCTCCACAACCTAGTTCTGCCACTAAACTCCCCCGTATTGTTGGTTTTTAAGGAAGAACCCTTCTTCTTGGCCTTCCCTCGATATCAACCGCCTTAAACGGCCGCCGGCATCCACAGTGCAGGACACCAATATAGATGACAATGGTTGGCTTGTCCGCCTCTCAGTGCTGAGGATCGAAAATTGAATCCAAAGATTTTCTATAGGATTTAGGTTTGGAGACCGGTTAGGCCACTCCAGAACCTTGATATGCTTCTTACGGCGTCACGTGGTTGTGTGCGTTTGGTCATTGTCATGTTGGAAGACCCAGCCACTACCCATCTTCAATGCGCTAACTGAGGGAAGGAGGTTGTTCCCCCAAAAGATTACAATACATGGCCCCGGTCATCCTCTCCTTAATACATTGCAGTAGTCATGTCCCATGTGCAGAAAATCACCACCAAAGCTTGATGCTTCCACCCCCATGCTTCACATTAGGGATGGTGGTTTTGGTATGGTACTCATTCTTCGTACTCCAAACACGGTAAGTGGAATTAGGGTCAAAATGTTCTCTCATAACTCCTCTGGATCATTCAAATGGTCATGAGCAAACTTAAGACTGGTCTGGACGTGTTCTGATTCAAGCAGGGGAACCTTCCATGCCATGCATGACTATGATGGCTTAGTGTGTTACCCACAGTAACTTTGGAAACAATGGTGCCAGCTCTCTTCAGGCCATTGACCAACTCCTCTCATGTAGTTCTGTGCTGATTCCTCACCTTTCTTAGGATCATTGATCCATCACAAGGTGAGATCATGCGTGGAGCCCCAGTCCAAGGGAGTGTCATGTTCAGCTTCTTTCATTTCCTAATAATTGGTCCAACAGTTGGATCTTTTTACCAAGCTGCTTGGAAATTGCCCTGTTACCCTTTACAGCCTTGTGGATGTCAACAATTTTGTATCTGGTGTCTTTGGACAGCTCTTTGGTCTTATCCATGTTAGTAGTTGGAGTCTTACTGATTGTGTTCAAATACTTATTTGCAGCAGTAACAAACAAATAAATTATTTAAAAAAATATACATTGGGATTTCCATATTTTTTTTTTTTTAATTATGTCTCTCACAGTGGACGTGCACTTGAGAAAAAAATTCAGACCCCTCCACGATTTCTAAGAGGAGAAGTCGCAGGGTGGTCAAAAACTTATTTTCCTTACTGTATATAGTGTGTGTGCCTAGCAATGGATTGTCATCCTGTCCTGGGTGTATCTGCCCAGCGCTCAAAACGTTCTCCCCTGAATAGCCATGAGGAACCCCCCTGTCATCCTAATAGATGATTAAGCAGAAGATACTAAGATGATGTACATTATTCTACCAAAAAGAATCTATTAAAAGCCATGCATTCTGATTTAATGACGGTTGGGATTGTTTTGATGTTTCTGACACCGGGTACATTGACTGTGTACATTGCATCGTGACATCAGAAGACTTTCTAAAGATTTTTGAAGCACATCATTGGGCCCAGTGTTAAAAAGATGGGTGTCTGTCAGAGAGCATGTCTTTAAATAATCAGGTTTTGCAGTTACTATAAATAAACTACATGGAAAGTTTGAAGTAAAGGGTTAATGGGTAAATATTCACTTACTTCCAAACATGTAGTTTAATTAAAAAGTGTGTAATCGCTGTTTTCAAAACTAATCTAAAACACATTCGGTTAACGTTGTGGGTGATGATGGGTGCAGTCTGTGTGTGTGACTCATAGTGGACAGCGCCACTCTGAACCCTGGCTTAAAAACAGGCTTCATCACAGACGGGAATAAACATGTTAAACAACTGAGCTTGTGCTATTTCACTGGAATAGAAGTAAACTTCAAAGAGTAATGTTGCTGGAGGCTTTTTTACATCTTTCCATGCAGTTCGTCCTCGGTGGTGTGCGCCGCACAGACTTAATTCGTGACTCTCATGCGTCTGGAGCCGTGTATGTTTCTAGCTTCAGTTTGATGTTAAACATGCACACATACTCAGATAATTATATTATTTTATAAAACAGGTAATTCCCGTCCTTAAAACTGATTGGCTGAGCCATTTGTCCAGCCGGGACATTAGTGACATTAATGCACACCTCTGACCACTTCATATTCATATAAATGTGTAATAGACAATACATTACCCCCCCCTTTTTTTCAATATAATAGATTGAAAAAAATCTGGATAAAAATAGATCTAATAAATAATCTAATAGATGGCAGTATTTGATTGTTAGAAAAACCAAAAACCTGTTAATCAGCGAACAGCATTCACTTTAAACATGGCGTGAAAACCAGTTCATTAACAATTTTGCTTTCAATAAACACATTTATTAATTAAATCATTATTAGTGTGTGTTTGTGACCGTTTCATTAAAGCAATAAGGTACTTAAGATAATTGTGAATAAGTGTAGAAAACAGGTTTAACGGTACTCCGCTACATATAGTGCCTAATAACACCTCTTTCCCATGATTTACTCATAATAATGCACAACCTCTCGTGCTTTATTGCTTTAATTTTAAATTTCTTTGTTAAAATTAAATGAACCTTTGTACTTTTTTTGTTTCTTGTAATTATGTCTCACATGCTCCATGGTCTGTTTTGTAACAGAAAGTGGCTCTTGTTCCACAAATGTTGCTTTCTAATAATTAAATGTTATTAATGCAGGAATCTGCTGTTTTTCTTTTTCAGATCCCTCACGCAAATACAGTGCATCTCATTGGATGCTTCAGAACATCGCACAGGAGTCAATAGACAGTTCGGATGAGGAATTCTATGACGCCAGAGGTAAATGAGCCATTTATTTATCCGTTGGTCAGTTTGTTCAGGGTTTTAATTACAGTACAACGTTTTAAAGATGTTTTTATTCAAAGTGACTTGATGGTTGAAGGCCCACAACTCAGTAATTAGTTATTTTATAAGGTACAAGTTCTTGTTTTTTTGGAATTTGGTTTGTTACCATGTACATTCAGATTGTAGTTTTAAAATTTGTAACTTTTATGTCAAAACCAATAAGAGGCTAATAATCTTATGAGAATTAGTAAGCAGTTTATTTTGAAATGCACTGTATACACAAAATAGCTAATTCACAATGTTGGCTTCAAATGAAAAAGCTATCCAGTCAAAAAGGTAAATTGAATACTCCAAATTGCCCCTATATTGTGTGTGTTTGAGTGTGTGCCCAGCACATGGGTTGGTGCCTGTCCCGGTTGCATTTGCCCAGCACCCAAGACGTTCTCCCCTGGACTAACATGGGGAACCCCCTCCCAACCCCTTGTAGAGGATTAAGCAGAAGATAATGAATGACTGAATGCCTTATTTATTCTTACTGATTATTAAATTATGCAGTAACTTAAACAAATATTTTTTTTTTAATTCCCTGACCTATTTCTGAAGGTAAATCAGTTAATTATATCATTTTACAAATGGCTTACAAATCTCCCAGCTTTGGATCAGAGCACAGGGTCAACCATGATGCAGCCGCCCTGGAGCAACAAGGGTTAATGGTTTTGGGTAAATTGGCGTCTTCAGGTGGACCTTGCATTTAGACCACTTTGATGTCCTTATTTGGCATGCTGTAGTGGTCAGCTGTAGGGATCCAAGTTTGAATCCCAATCTGGGTGGATTTTCCCCGTGTCCTTGTTGGTCTCCTCCAGGTTCTCCAGTTTCCACCCACAATTCAAAAACATGGACTTAAGATGAATTGGCTGCTGGTAATACAAAACTGATGAGAAAGATGGATAGTCACAACCCATCAAACGAAGCTGAACTGCTTGAATTTTTGCATCAGGAATGCATAAGGTCACCCAAAAGCAGTGTGAGAGACTGATTTATATATTTGTGAACTCTTCCTGAGTTAAAACATTAGTATTGTTGTTTTTAAAAGAATATGAACTTGTTTTCTTTGCATTATTTGAGGTCTGAAAGCACTGTATCTTTTTCATTATTTTGACCATTTCTCGTTGTCTGCAAATAAATACAAATGTTTTGCTTGGAATTCCGAACATGTTGTCAGTAGTTTATATAATAAAAGAACAATGTTCATTTTACTTAATCATATTTCTATAAAAGAAACTAATAATATTGCAGCGGTCTCTTAATTTTTTCCAGAGCTGTATATTCCACTTGGTCAAGTTATTTATGCCAGATACCCTTCCTGACACAACCATCACCTTCCACCGCGCTTGGGACGCACGCTATGTAGGGGCAGTTTAGTGTAGCTGATTGCCCTTAAATCCATTTTTGGACAGTGCCAACGTGGACAGAGAACCCAACCCAGATTGGGATTGAACCGTGACTCCAGTTGTGAGGCAAACGTGCTAATCACTAAGCCACAGCAATTTATAAAAGCAATTTATTAAAAACATCAAGAGAATATTGTATTGTATAGCACGCATTGATACGAATGTGAAGCGGTCAGAGGTGCCCATTATTGTTAATAAACGGCTTAGCCAATCAGATTTAAGGAGCAAAATGAACGGCTTTATAAATATATTAGTATACTAGAAAGAACCTAAACAGCTGGTTACCTCCTGCGGGCCTTTGTTGTAAAGTGTACTTAATACACTTAGAAAAATCAAAAAGTAAAGCCCGGTTATTATTTATTAACTAAACTGATGGAGGAAGGATGGAGGATTAATGTGGCCTCAGAAGTTATTTGTTATTTTGTTGCATGAGAACCAGTTCTTTGAGATTTGATAAACTGATAAAGTTATCAATTTTGCCTACTGTACTTACACACAGAGAAATCTGTCCTCTACATTAACCCACCTGTGCAGTGAGACACACATAACCGCACACTGAATGAAGTGAGCACATGTGCTCGAAGCGAAGGATAGTCCTGTATATGGCACCAGGGGAACAATTTGGGTTGGGTGACCTTGCTCAAGGTCACTTCAGTCATTGTACTTGGTGGGACCAAGATATGAACCGGGAATCTTCAATTTGCAATACTGGTTCCTTAACCACAAGCTTACAACTGCCCTGGAGTTGGTCTGGGACCCACTGGAGAATCAAAGCCACACTGTTCTCATCTGTCCTTACACCATTCCTCACATTTAGAAAATCTGATGACTTTAAAAGCAAATAAATTAAATAGATCTGTGAATCATCAGTGTAGGGGAGCAACTGCTAGAAAATGGGAGAAGCTGCTGCAAGGTCTCTAATTTTCTCAAGTGTCTCCATGAAGGATTTAGCTTTTTAACACATGTTGATTCCAGGATACTGAAGTGTTCAATGTAAGAACTAAGTACACTTTTAAAGGTAATGGTTTTCAATCTTCACACATGTTACAGTTCTAATTCATTTCCGAGCTCAGAATCTGTCAAGGTTTTCACTCTTTTGTAACTGATTGTGATGTGCAGTTTTGTGCACTGGCTCATGGATTGGCCTCATTGTTCCATTTCCTGCTGTAATGTTTCTTTTTATTCCATGAATTAAATGTTTAAAACGCTCAGAGGAGCCAGTAAAATGTCTGGTATGTATACCAGATTCGAATCCTGATCTTGGGTTTCCATGTTTTCCTCGTGTCCTTGTGGGTTCTTTCTGGGCTCCCCGGTTTCCTCCCACAGGCCAAGAACAAAATTGGCTTCATTTAATTGCTTCTATATAATGTGTGTGCAGCGATCCAGTGTCCTGTCCTGGGTATATCTGCCCAGCACCTAAAACGTTCTCTCCTGGATGGGCAAATATACAGCTCTGGAAAAAATGAAGAAACTACTGAGAAATGATCAGTATCTTTGATTTTACTCTTTATAGGTATATGTTTGAGTAAAATGAGCATTGTTCTTTTATTCTTTAAACTATTGACAACATTCCAAGCAAAAATTTTGTATTTATTTACAGAAAATGAGAAGATGCAGCGCTTTCAGTCCTCAAATATTGAAATATAAGAAAGCAAGTTCATATTCATTTAAGAAATCAATATTTGGTGGAATAACTGTGATTTTTAATCACAGCGTGAATTTTAATCACCCTTTCCACCAGTCTTTCACATTGTTTTTGGGTAACCGCATGCCACTCCTGGTGCAAAAATTAAATCAGTTCAGCTTTGTTTCATGGCTTGTGACTATTCATCTTTCTTTTGATTACAAATGCAGAGGGAGAAAGCGATTCTCCACTGACCGGGATGACTGTCATCTTATTCGATTTTCGGCAACCGCAGGATGACATCAAGTGACTAACAAATGGAATGGCAATGTATGTTCAGTCCTATGTGACTGTGTCTGCTTCCTGTTCTCTGTTTGTGCCTTTCTGTGTCTGTTACATTACTCCGAGCATTTTGATCATGTTAGCCCTAACTAAATAGTGACTGCACAAATTTTCCTGCCCCCATTATTTGTTTGTAATATTTAAGTCTGGAGGAATGTACCCTTATCTCACCTCTCCACCTGTAAGGTTTGAGATGTTTTGCAAATTGCGTTTTTTTATTTTTTATTTCTTAACTGTGAGTTTCCCTGTTATATTTATAAATCTGCTTTCCCTGGTTTCCCTGTGTCAAACCAGGACACAATGCAATAAATTAGCATTTATACCATTTGCAGAAAGCGCCATTTGCTCAGGCCAAGGGCTGGCATGATTATATTTACCAATGTTCAAATAAATTTATTTATATAAGATAATACAAGATACGCCTTTATTATAGAGAATTTTACAGTAGTACGTTGTCTCAAAGCTCTTAGTGAGCAGCTGTGGAGAACAAGTGGTTCTCCACAGTGTCTTGGCATTGGTCAAAACCAGATCGGTAACATACTTTTGCTTTGTTGCTTTTATTTATTTTGTTTATGGTGCAAACACTCTGAGTTAAATGTGTTTTGATCACTGTAGTATGTGTAAGTTGTATATAAGTGTTGCGTGACCCCCTCTAATGCAGGGGTGTCCAAAAGTTTTTCAAAAAGGGCCTTTTTTTTAATTAAGTGAAGCTGCTTGGGGGCAATAGTTCCTTCTGACTTTTTTCATCTAAATGTTATATAAATATACACACTGTTATAAAACTTTTCTATAAAACTGTTCATTCTTACAATTACCTTTATTGTTTTAATTGCAATATAACTGAATGCAAGCCTCTCAAGTGAGGAAAAACACATTTCTTTCGTATCCATAGAGTATTTGTGCAGGTTCAGATGCACTCTGCAAAATCTTGACAAAGTGTAACAAGTTTTGTTTTTGATAATTTTGCCAGATAATTTACTCAATTCTTGTACATTTTTTTCTTGATCTGTGTTTATTGAAGATTTTTTTTTTACATGGCTTTTTGCAGTGCATTTGTGCTTTATCGCAGGGTAATGATAATCCAAAGCCACTTCTCTGCCTTTAAATAGGCACAAAGACAAATTGTATTAGAATGGAGAGGAACAGAATCCAAACTGCTTGAGGTCCAGTGTGATATCTCCACAGTCAGTCATGATTTGGGGATGCAATTTCTGGGGCAGGTATTGCTAAACTCCTTCTTAAATCTAAGGTCCCCGCAACAGTCTACTAGAATGTTTTATAGAAATTGATTCTTTCTGCTGATGATCTGTATAGAGATGCAGATTTTATCCTACAGCAGGACCTGGCCCCTGCCCATGCCACCAGAAACACCAAAACCTGGTTTGATGTGCATGCCATCACACTGTCTGGAAGTTATGAAAGCCCAGATTTCCTTGATGCTTCATGTCAGCTCTTCTTTGTTGTTGGGTCTGGTGCCCCTCATTTTCCTTTTGAGAATACTCCATAGATTCTCAATTGGGTTTAGGTCCGGCAAGTTGGCTGGCCAGTCAGGCACTGTCAAAGTTTTCATGATATTAAATTTTTTTGTAAAGGGTCTGTATCTAAGCTGATGTGTGGGTTTGTTTTTAAAAAGGTGTGTGCAGGTACATTTCATGGTGTATTGCTGTCTTGGCAACAGGAAACATATCACTGACTGAAAACAACTTAGACAGTTGTCAACAGTCAGACGTTCATTGCTATTTTAAGAGTGGAGAATGCATATAGATAGAGAATGCATATACATAACCAACATCAACAAACTGGTGTGTTGCAGACAGCTTGTGAAAACAAAAATATTAAAAACAATAATTATGAATGCTCATCTAATTTTGTACTCGTCTTTAAAATAAAAAAGAGAGTGAGACGCGCCAGATGTACGTAGCGTTCTCGTTGCCATGGTAACTACCGTTAATTTGCTGTTTATCTTCCCTATAATTTGTATGTTCAGAGGCAAAAGTATGTTTTTGACAGCTATTTTTTCACAAATAAATTTGTTTGGTTTGTATTTAATAAAAGTCCGTCTTAATAACAATGAGAAAATGTGAGGATAATGGCTTGCTACTTTATATTCATTTCATTATGTGTATTTTAATAAACTTTGGGTGGCACGGGGGCTTAGTGGTTAGCACATTCACCTCTCAGCACCAGGGATCCAGGTTTGAATTATGGTCATATGTGTTTGGGTTCACCGGTTTCCTTTCACTGTCCAAAAACATGGATACAAGATGCTCTTAATTACCCCATACAGTGTGTGTGTGTGTGTGCCCAATGATGGATTGGTGCCCTGTTCTGGGTTTATCTGACCTGCACTTAAAACGTTCTCCTGGGGAACATGTTATAAAAAAGAACTTTGTGTCTGTTGATTTGGATGTGACATAACCACATTTTCCTAGCTTATGATACAGAAATGATGGTACTGCAGTGCAACCGGTTTCTTCTTAACCTTTTTGTCTTTGACAAGTTTTTGAGTAAATGTAATGTTTTGTTTGCTTTTTTTTAGAACGATTCAAAAGTGTCTGAACTTTTCCAAAACTGGGTTTTGAATGTTAAATCTATTAAAAAACAATTGTGTATTGACCCTACTGCCGAATTCACATTCCACTCTATTATAATGACAGCTGAACCTTGTCCCAAAATTTTAATGAACCCATCTGTACAGCGTAGGCTGGCAGGGTGTCCAGTTTGTCAACAGCATCCACTTATCAAAATGGGCTTTCACAGGCATGAAGCCCTGACTGGCGCATTACAGCTCATTATTCCACTGTCATAACATGCCATAGGACACATGATTATAGTTTTCAGTACGCTGCCACAATTACGGTGCACTGTTTGGTGAACGGTGTTTTCTGTCTCGATGCCTTAGTGCTTTAGATATTTTAATAAATATAATTAACACTATGAAACCTCTGAAAATCTTGATTTTATTAGTTTATCTGCGTTATATTAAAGAAATAAGGCTCAAGAGGGCATGCATTATTGTGACTAAACCACGGGACAGAGGCACAATGCGCAAGCGTCTTTTCCTTTGTTTATTCACAATAATGCACAACTTAAAGTGTCTTATTGCTTTCATAAAACGGTTACCAACAAACTACAATTAAAAAACAAGGTTTAATTCATAAATGCGATGTCTAAACTCCTTTTTCGTGACGTAATCCAATACGATTTATTTTTATATCAGGACATCTAATTTAATAATTTAATAATGCAGTGGTGTAAAGCACACCACCACTGGACTCTAGCGCACTGGACTCTGCTTGTGCATCGTGCTTAATAACACCTCTTTTCCATGGTTTATTCACAATATTGCATACCCTCTCATGCCTTATTGCAGAAATATATCAGTTCCACTTAACGTAAAGATGGACTTTGTAGTTCTCCAATAACAGACTGTAGTGGACTACAATACACACTCTGTACAGCCCCTTTACTATGTTGTAATGGTCAGGACCCCAATAGTAGCCCCACGGAGCAGGTATTATTTGGTTGGTGCATTATTCCTATCCCAGCAGTGTCACTGAGGGGTTTAACAGGTGGCACAACAGGTGTAACTGTACTTTGCTTTGCTTTATGTCCAACAACACCTCTTTCCATTAATACATAATTTACAATCCTGTGCAATACATTGAAATACAGAATAATATAAACAGTGAACCAATTCCTGATGTCCTGTTACTTAGCTATCAATGACCATTTTACGTTGTGGAAGGCCAGTTTATAAATTATTTTGTTTTAAATTAACACATCTATATCATTAGTGGAATTAAAAAAACAGACAGTAAGTGTAGAATTGTGTACCTAATAAAATGGCCAGGGATTGCAGATCGACAGGAGTTATCGTCAGGGGACTAGCTATAGAACACGTTTCTATTTCTGTTCCAACTGTTGTGGAATGAATCCCAAAGCCGCCAACTAGCTTTTATTGAACAGTGGAAGTCTAATGAAATGAGTTTCTGGAAGTCTATTTGACATGAGCTCCATCCTCACAAATTGCTTACTTACTTCACAGCTGGAGGTGAGGACCACGGCAGGCAGAGTAATCCATCTTCATTAGACTCATGTCTGCTTTAGACTTTTTCACCTTTATTTCCTTTGGGTAACAGACGGCTATTTTTAGCTCTGACATTTTACATTTCACTACTTTTTCTCCCGGCCTGACCTTGTTTTTCTCTTCTGGCCTCGGCTGTTCCCCCTCCAAACCGTTAATAGCATACCTTGTTTTCATTCTGGTTTAAGTTGGATTGTTTTCTTTTTTTAACATCATATTAAACACCAAAGTGAATAAAGACGTTAAAGTCATAAGTTTGGGCACGCTCCATTGTCTATTTTCTCAATAGATTAAATTTATAGTTTTATAATTACTGACTGTAGTCCATGTCTTTTCTTTTGTTGTTATTCCCCTGTTGGTTCTCTGTTCTCTATTGTCGGGAGCATCACAGAGCAGGTATAATTTGGGCGGTGCATTAATTATTGTCAGTTATGCAGTGACACTGGCAGTGAGGGGGTTTTAGTGCAGCACTGCTGCTGTAGTTTCATTTAAACACCTCAGTGACACTAAAAACATTGCTGCTGGAAAATGCTGACAGATACAAACCTTCTTGCTGCCGCTGCTTGCATTGATATACCATCCTGAATAAGCTGCACTACCTGAGCAACTTGTGTGGGTTGTAGACACCGCCTCATGCTACTTCTATGGTGAGAGAACTGACCAAATGCAAAAGTGACCAAAACATCAGCCAGAAAGGATGAGAACAGAGAAAAGGTGTGTAGTCACCACCTGCAGAACCACTCCTTTATAGGGGTTGTCTTGCTAGGTGCCTCTCATTTCTACCTGTTGTCTGATTATAAATCAATTTCACTTGCTGTTGTGCAAATGGAACGGTGTTGCTTCCTAACTGGACAGGTTAATTTCAAGTGGTGTTGACTTGGAGTTACATTGTGTTGTTTAATTGTTTGCCTAATTTTTTTGAGCAGTGTATGTAATGCATACACACACAGTTTGTGTATTTTTTGCTGATCATATACTCGTACTATATAATTTCTAGAACCTCAGACCTTTTAGACCTTTTCCCAGTAGTTGAATTCACTGCTCCATCCTCCACAATGAGTCGATGTTCAGTGATCTCATGCTTAAAACTAATCAATGATTCATTAAAAAGCTCCGAACGGCGGGTCTTGGCCTTTGGCATGTGAGAACACAGTTGCACCATGTCCCTATTTCTATGAAAGCTTTTATGTATGAGTAAACTGCTCAGTGCAAGATGCATGTAGGTTGCTTATGAGATACGATGAGCCTCCCCCCCCCCCCATTTTAAACTGTAATAGTGTGTATTGTAAAAACTGATGTTAGAATTAAGTTTTTTTTTTTTTTTTCATTTCACTTTATCCCATACTTGGGTCATGGTGGGAAACCAAGGAAACTCCATTCAGATCAGGATTTGAACCTGGATCCCTAGTGCTGAGAGGCACACATGCTAGCCACTTAGAAACCGTGCTGCCCAGAATTAAGTGTTAAAACTTTAATAAACAGTGGGATACATTTGTGAAGGCTAGTATTGATGTTTAAATGTCATAATAACTATGCAGAATAATGCAGGCTCTCTTGTGCCTTATAACTAAATTATAAAACTGGTGGTTCATCCAATACAGTATTACATCAGTATTAAACCTTATTGATTTTGCTCAGATTTTAAAATTATTTTTATTAATATGGTCCATACGGCAAAATTCTAATGAATACGTCATTTACAAAAAAAAAAAATATATATATATATATATATATATATATAAAACTCTG
>JAOUQT010309095.1:0-15194 GCA_025769995.1 Xyliphius kryptos | reverse complement strand
CATCTTTACTAAATACACTCCGACTCGTTCACTGCCCTCTAGTGATGAATGTCGCCTGGTGATTCCAACTCACCGAGACGCCAATTCTTCATTTTATTCAGCACTGCTAAATGGTGGAACGACCTTCCCAACAACATCCGTAAAGCTGACTCACTCAACACTTCTCGAAACCCATCTCTTTTACAAACACTTGCAATTAAAAAAAAAAATTAATAATAAAAAACCTTGACAGATGGACAGATGTTTTTTCCTAAAAATACTGACTTGTGTTGTTCTCTCATTTGTAAGCCGCTTTGGATAAAAGCATCTTCTAGATAACTAAATGTAAATATAATATTGTTTCAACCACTTGAATAGCTTACTAAGCATGTTCTCCATTGAGTCAGAAGTATAAAATCGGCCTTTTTACCACGAGGGCACAACTTTCTTAGCATTTTCTTAGATTCCACAGGAAGCAAAGTATGTACACGTTTTATAAATACACAGTAGCACCAACCAGGACTTTTAAAAATAAGAAAACCTCACTGACGAATGATCGCTTTATAACGCTGTAGATCACTTCTGACACACACGATCTGTTTAAAAGTAAATGGTTATTAGTATTCTTTATTTTAAAGCTGACTGAATCAAGGTCTCTGTATTTCTACATAAATGTCATAAATCTCTGTGGTGTTTCTGGAGGCATGTGTATTAAATCATAGAACAGTTCTGAAGCCAGCTGTTCTTGCAGAGATGCATCATCAAGAAAATAAATATTTGTTCGGTAGACTGTAATATTTTACACTCCACAGTGAAGGATCGTTCCTCTCCTCGTTTCTGCCGTTTCCCCCGATTTTAAAACCATTTATCCGAAACTATTGAATTCCGATGAATGTCTTCATCTTTATTTTTTTTATAGCCGAGTATAATTCAGATAAGCGTGATGTCATCCAAGATTCAAACTACTCCTCTAGTGGTCCTTGCCTGAAAATGTACATCTTTTATAGCTCTTAAATGGAAACCTACATCGACCATCAATGTCACCCCAGTCCATAATGATTTAGTGCATGGTGGAGGACAATGCATATTAGGTGAAATAAGGCAGATTAACCGATCTTTTTTGATAGGGTTGATTTCAAGGTTAGACCGGCTTAATGGATCTTGAGCCCCGCTCTAAAATAGTCGTTACTCGAGGTTCTCGGTGATTGATGAGGAGTGTGACACGTTAAAGATGAAAATGAGCAAAAGTCAGGTGTGCAGAATAAGGCTGGACAGACAAAAATAACATAAATTGTGTCGCATTTTATTCGAGCGATCAGACTTTAGAAGTAAAGTTTTGTAGATGGATTAGATTGAAATACAATTTTTGGATTCAACCAATCAGATTTTTGTAGGGGCGACAGAATGGGTTGATGCAACACCCTGGAAGGGTCTTGCTCAAGGACCCACATTGGTAACGTCAGTGGACCTGAGGTTTGAACCCCCAACCTTCTGATTGATAGTCCAAGACCCTAACCACTGAGCTACCACTCCCAAATTATACCTATTTTTGTATACCTCCTGACCAACAGAGAACCAACAGGGGACTAACAAAAACGATGTACTACAGTCTGTAATTGTAGAACTACAAAGTCTATCTATATGATAAAATGGAACAATAGCATATGTCCAAATTTCTGACTGGTACTACAGTATATAGTATATAATATGTATATACTTATAAAAATAAAATTATTTATTTGAAAATAATCTAATTAGCATGTTACCTGTACAAAGCTCTTTGGCTTTAATTTTTAGTTTCCCCAAATAACAGAACCTACTATCATTAAAGCCGGGATGTTTAATGTGCTCACATTGTGTGCTTAGAATGAGAATTGGCACTGGAAACTTTTTTTTAAGGAAAATGGAGATGTACTGGATTTATTTATAGCACTGTCTAAGGAAAATACCACCGCTGTAAAAGTACAGTGAATAGACTTGTCTCTCTAAAAGCCCAACAATGTACTTTAAATCACTTTAAATCACTGGCTCACTAAAGTAAAGACCCCAGGAACAAATGTTCAGACACTAAAAGCTTTCAAAATACTAATATTCTGAGAGTGTAGTGACCTTTACTTAGATCTTATATAAAGCTATCATTAATGAATGAATAAAAATACAAAAAAAAATTATCACAGGGCATTTCAGGGGGAAAAAAGGTTTATGGCTCATAACTAAGAAAAGAGAAATCCTGTTAAGTTAAGATTATCTCCTGGTGGGAGCTGAAATAGCATGATCCACAACCCTTACATTGAAATACAGTGCAAATGTTTGCATCCTGGCCTGAATTCAGGGATCATTTGAGTGGCGTTTGTTTCGAGAGCACATTTACTGGCACTGAGATCCAAGAGGCAGAGAAATCTGATCTCAGATTTGTACTCTTGGCCTGGAATTTAAACCGCACGCAGGCCTAAACAAGTCGAGCACTGAAACCTTTAATCCAGATAAATTGGGTGCAGATTGGAAGTCGTGACACTTATCAAAATCCATTGTACAAACGTTAAAGTAACAATCAGAAGCAGCTGCTACAGAGAAACGGTGAGATGACCTGACCGAACGTTAAATTCTGAAGTATGAAGTAACGTTTCTAAAGGGTTAATAATTAAGAAGCAAACAAAATACTTCAATCAATCACTGAAATGCCCTTAAATGCACCACGTCCTGAAAGCACCTGATTGGTTGAGTGCAAATTCCGCGAACCAGCAAAGAACCCTGCTGAAGTCATGTTGATATGTCAAAAATGCAATGTTATGGCTATTACTTCTCCATCGGACATTAAAGATAGTATTATGTACATCCTATCCCCTCCTTTCACATGATAAGCAACTGACTTTAATATACAGTACCAGTCAAAAGTTTGGACACACCCCCTTTTTGTTCTATTGTCCATTTTCTTTACTTCCCCTATAGATAGACTTTGTAGTTTTATAGACTGTAGTACATCTATTTTATTTTTTGTTAGTCTTCTAATGGTTTTCTGATTTCTATTCGTCAGGAACATCACAGAACAGGTTTCATTGTCTATTGCCAGTTCTGCAGTGAAACTGATGCGGTGTAGGGGTCTGTAGTTTCATTTAAACCCCTCAATAACACTGCTGGGATGGGAATAATACATCAACCAAACAATACCTTTCCTCTGTGGTGGAACTTGTCTCTCTAAAAGCTCAACAATGTACTTTAAATGACTGGCTCACTCAAATAAAGGCCCCAGGAACAAATGTTCTACACTAAAAGCTTTAAAATACTTATATTTTGAGAATGTATTAAAATTACCCAGATCTTATATTTATTCATTAAATTAATAAATTAATAAAGGTTAATGGCTCATAACTAAAAAAGAGAAAGATAACCAAATTAAGATGGGAAGGGCGTGATTGCTTTAAAATAGCATGATCCACAACCTACAACCTAAATAGCATGATCCACAGACAGATGGACTACGGTCTGTAATTGTAGAACTACAAAGTCCATCTTTACTGTGAGAGGAACCGATAAAATGGACAAAAAATGGAGCAAATAGGAGGTGTGTCCAAACTTTTGATTGGTGCAATGCATAGTCAATCGATTTGATCTTAATATTCAGTCTAGTAACTGACTACAACAGTTAATCCAGATCAAACAGAGCACACTTTATAGTCCAGACTAAAAAATTGTACTGGTACTTTCAGATTATATTAGCATGAGTACCACCCCCCCCCCTCCCATTTCCTGTATTTCTGAAGACTGTTGAAGCTATTTGAGCTTGTCGGTTCATTCATTTCCTGTTCAAAGAGGGTGGAAGTGGCTACTATGTGCGTGTGAAAGAAATGCCACTAAGCCATTAGAAAAAAGCATCAGCATGTCATTATTTTGAAGCAAATTCAAAAAGCTTCACATGCTAATGAAACCCCCATGGGTCCCTGTAACATCTATAGTATGGCTATAAAGTTATCTTATAAACCTACTTCTATTCCAAAAATGAATACGTCAAAGTGGACACTGAGTAAACTGTCAGGCGATGAGTTGGGGCTCAGCCATAGCACCCCAGACAGTGAGGAGGATGAGTCAGCAGTGTTTTCAGCATACTGGAGTCAATGTGCCTTGAGACGTTTCTGTTGAGGAGCATAAATCTGGTACGCGCACCACCCGAACCAGGCGATAATGGAGGCAATGCACCCTTGCAGCAGCATCATCAGCCCAAACGTTGAGTAGGCATTTGGGCCAGGGAGATTTGAAGGTATGTTGGGTGCAATAACCAGAGAAGGGTGGAGTAGCAGGGCTCGAATCTCCACCTTGATCATATGGAGTTCGTCGAGGATGGAAAGGAAAGTGCAGCAGTGGAACCATTGATGACTGTGTCCCCAGATGTCAAACTTTCCTGGAGACAAGCGCTCTGGGATCTTGCTGATATTGAAGACCGCAGACACCACCAGCCAGAAGCAATGGCGGTAGAAAAAAGTGGCCATGGTTGGAGAAGGTTGGGCGGTTGAGGCGGGGTATGGAGATGGACTGAGCAGGCGATAGAAGACTGGGGTGGAGGAGATGAAGAAGGGCAGGAGAAACACGAGGGTGCGGACTGCATAGCGGTACTTCCTCCAGCGCTGCCTTGTGTTGCAGCAGGTTATTACACAGATGATGGCCACCAGGCAGGAGCAAGGGATGTACAAGTCATCAAAGAACAGACGATAACCGAGGACAGAGTATGAGTGAGAACCTATAGACTCTTCTTGCCACTGTGACTGGGTCTCGGATGTATTCTGCAGCTCAGCTGCAATCTTTGGTATTCCTGCCTGCGGGTGAATGTAGTAATAGTACGCCAAAGACGAGCCGACAGTGTACGCACTAATGGTCCCGTAGTCCACAAAAAAGCAGATCTCGCGGATGATAAGCGACATGGAATTGAGCAGATGGGCCATGCTGCTGGCCAGCAACAGGTAGAACACGCCAAAAAAATAGTTCCAGGCTGGATAGAAAAAGGGCTCCCCGGGGGTCGGTGCACCTTCCCATTCGAAGATCTCGACAAAATGAAAGGTGAAGATAAAGATTGGGAGAAAGTGAGTCCAAAAGTTTCCGGTCTCATTGGTGGGACGGAATGCCGAGACCAGGCACTGTAGGAGGCTGTAGTCCGGAAAGCGGTATCCCGAGAGAATGAAGTTCTCCGTCACTCTCTGTGGGACGTCAGTGTGACGATGGAGAGGTAGCGACCACATGCTTGAATCTCGAGTCACTCCTGTTGACTCAACACATCCACCTATGGGAGCTTGTGCTCGGGCATCTTATTCATCACGAAACACATTTCCTCTAGAAATGTTTCGTTAAAATACAGTGGCTTGCCTGCTTGGCCATATATGGCTGCTTAAGTACACTACAGGGAAGCAGATGCTCCTCTTAATGCATTCAATGACATCTGAAGGAGGAGCAAAGTGTTTTCTATTCTAGAAAAACCAAGTGCAAGGTTATCCTGAATAAAGCATGGAATCAAAATGGCAGCAAGTACAGCATGTGTTGGTGTGCAGCAGATTTGGGATGGGATGCATCTGGAGGTTCCTGAACCGACCCAATTGTGAAACTCAGCAGGACTTTGCAAAACCTGCCAACAAACGAGAAGTTAATATTTATCTCTGGAGGACAGACAGTCCTTATCAGTGCTAAGTTGCCTCTGTACAGACAAGAAGCTCGGCAGTCACTCGGTTCATTTCACTGATGTTCTGGAAGTGTCGGTTCGAATCATTTAGCTCACTGTGAGTGCTGCCTGGGTTGAAGAATCCTGCGGGCAGTGATGGCAGTCAGTAACCGGTGTGGAAAAGCAGGTCAGGCGTCTGAACCCAGTGGCCCGTTGGATGTTCTCTGAGTCCGATGTTGTGTGAGCTGATCCGCGGTGCAGCATCCGTTCTGCTCCGAGTGTCCGAACATTAATCCGCCCCTTTATCCAGATGAACCCGTCCTGCGTGGGTTGGCAGGTTCGTCCACGCTGACCTCCGGGAAGCAGCCTGAGCGTGAGCAGAATGAAAGCCGGTTGGTTGCGGTGACCATGCGCAGTGTATGCCTCCCCCCCTCTCTCTCGCGCGCTCTCTCTCTCTCTCTCTCTCTCGCTCTCGCTCTCTTACACACACACAGCGCTTTTCCCTCACCCACTGTGTCCATCTTCTTCATTCTCAAACCCGCTTTTTAATTCTACACCGCGTTAAACTCATCTTTCTCGGCTTCCGTAGACACTCTATAAATGGAATCCATGGCCTGAAGCGTCGCGCTTTAATGTTAAAGCGCTCTGACATTTAAAGAAGAATACATACCACAAATTTAAACAGCTTTAAATGGCTCCGAATAATAACGTGTTGTAAAACAATTTTTGAGAAATGTATATTTGGTTATTTTAGCGACGCCGGCTTTCCTGGCCGCTGGGTTACACAATGTTGAGCTACAGAACCCATAGCCAATCACAACCCCGTTCTCACAGAAAAGCAACGCCCACTGGAGACCCCAGCCCTCAATCCATGTGACAGGTGGCTCTGCCACCAAAACCCTGCCGCTACTGGACCATCAGCCAGGTGCTCATGCGACAGCCAGGTTTATTACTTGACAATATCAGTTCCACTTATCATATAGTACTTCCGATGTAGTTCTAAAGACCAGGATTCCACTGGATCGCCATATTATTCAGATGGTGGCTCATTCTCAGCACTACAGTTCAAGTTCATAAATTAAATTAATAGGCTGAAGCTACACGCTTTAATATTAAAGCACTCTGACATTTAAAGTGGCTTTTCTGCAACGGCTCTGAATACTAAAGGGTGTTTAAAACTACTTTTAGGGAAATGTATCGTTACTTATTTTAGGGACACAGGCATTGCCATGCGTTGTAACACAATGTTGAGCTACAGAACCCATAGCCAATTACAATCTGTCCTCATAGAACACGTGCGTTTCTATTGCAAAGTCCCGCCCACGGGAGACCCCTAACCCTAGGTCCATATGACCGGTGGCTTTGGCACCAAAACCTTGCTGCTGCTGCTGGACCATCAGCCAGGTGCTTGGGCGCTAGGCAGATACACCCAGGACAGAGCGCAAATTTGTCGCTGGGCACACACTCACACAGCTACACACACACAAACACACACTATACGGGGCAATTTAGAGCATTCAATTTACCTTGAATCCATGTCTTTGCATTTGGTCAGTTCTCTCACCATAGAGGTAGCATGAGGCAGTGTCTACAACCCACACAAGTTGCTCAGGTAGTGCAGCTTATTCAGGATGGCACATCAATGCCAGCTGTGGCAGCAAGAAGGTTTGCTGTGTCTGTCAGCACAGTGTCCAGAGCATGGAGCAGATACCAGGAGACATGGAGGGGGCCGTAGGAGAGAACATCCACCGCCTTATCAGGAGCATGTCCAGGTGTTGTAGGAAGGTCATACAGGCACGTGGAGGACACACACACACTACTGAGCCTCATTTTAACTTGTCTTGAGGAATTTCCACTGAAGTTGGATCAGCCTGACCTCCATGGGATAATCATTTTCATTTACATTTTGATCATTTTTATGTTATTTTGTGCTTAATGCATTTCACTATTTTCAACTAAAATTTCAGTAGCTCCCAAAAAGGTTGGTGACCCCTGGACTAGAGGCTCTAATTAAAGATCTAAGAAGTGCATCTGTATAATAAATAAAGCTTATAGAATTAGGCAATGAGTGTAGAAACAGAGATTAAGTATCTGATTAAGTAGTCTGTAAGTGTATAGGATTTAGGTCTGTAAGGTTAAGGTCTAGGCTCTTGGGTATCTGGTTAACAGTTTCCTTATTGCACTATGATAAGAAAACACAAAGACTTCCAGTATGTAGATGTATCAATGATTATTGGGCAGCAGATAACAGTACCCTTCAAATCCATGAATACAACATTTACTTTATCAAAATGCATTCATTTGTGCTTTGCGAAATATAACCTGGTCACACGTCCATCTCTTAGCGCTGGGGCTTCAGGTTCAAATCCCATTCTGGGTGGAGATTTCATGTTATTCCTGTGTCCATGTGGGTTTCCTTTGGGTTTCCTTGGTTGCACTAAATTGCCCCATATAGCCAGTTTGTCTGTATGAGTGTGTGCCCAGCGCCCAAAACGTTCTCCTCTGGATGGGCAAAGGGACTCCCCATGACCATAGTATAGGATTAAGCAGAAGACAATAAATAAATGAACTTATAACCTGGAAGGCATGGTGGCATAGTGCACGTCTGCCTCTGAGTGCATTATGAATAAGAATATGGGTGATAAGTTTCCATATTCTCTCCATTGGTTTTCTCTGGGTTCTTCTGTTTCCTCCCACAGTTTAAAAACATGAATTTAAGGTAAATTGCCCCTATATAGAGTGTGTGCCCAGCAATGGATTGGCACCCTGTCCTGGGTGCATCAGCCCAAAATATTCTCCTCTGGCTGGTCATGAGGAACCAAGTATTTTTCTGAAATGTCTTTGTCAGCACATGAAATAGTACTGACTTTGTTTTATCATGGTATTTTGCAGATCTTAATAGTATTAGCACTACAGTGTATTATTAGTAACTACGTTATTGACACCCGGATTGTTGAAATTGTTTGAAGAATTGTAATTTTTGAGCAATCGTAGAACATTCATTCTCTTCACAGTTTGTGTTGATCATTCATTCATTTATTCATTATCTTCCAGTTAATCTTTTATGAGGGTCGCGTGGGTGTTCCCATGCCCATCCAGGGAAGAACGTCTCAGGCGCTGGGGAAATACACCTTGGAAAGGGCGCCAATCTATCGCTGGGCACACACTCACACGCACAGACACACTGACTTTAGAGCAGCCAATTTACCTGGAATCCATGTTTTTGGACTATGGGAGGAATCCGGAGGAAACCTACGCAGACACGGGGAAAACATGGAATATATTCATTCATTCATTCATTATCTTCCGCTTATTCCTTTACGAGGGTCGCGGGGGGAGGGGTTCCCCATGCCCTTCCAGGGGAGAACGTCTTGGGCACTGGGCAGATAAACCCAGGACAGGGCGCCAATCCATCGCTGGGTACACACTCACTCACACAGCCACACACACACATACACACACTATACAGGACAATTTAGAGCATTCAGTTTACCTTCATGTTTTTGGAATGTGAGAGAAAACCAGAGAACCCGGAGGAAACCCACACAGACACGGGGAGAACATGCAAACTCCACCCAGATAGAGATTCAAACTGGAAATCCCAAGCGCTGAGAGGCGACTGTGCTAACCACTAAGCCACCGTGCCGCCGACAGGAGAACATGGCAAACATAATAAGAAACACATAAATTTACCAACACCAATTAATGCCATGCAGATCAAGCAGGACAAGAAATGAAAACACAGTCTGTGTTCTGACACAGACAGAAAGTCTGTGGTCTGTAGTAAACAAAACAACAACTTTGACAAATATTTCTAATGTCAGCTTTAGGTAGTTTAGTTGTGGATGAACAAAGAGGCAAAAAATAAACTGGATGCTATGATTCTATATGTTTAGAATCGAATCAGAGTGATCTTTCTCCGCAATATGATAATTAAGATAAAAAATGCAAAGTGTATTCAGAGTAGTACTGATGATATGTGGCACACAGCCAAAACTGGATGCTACAGACATTATCTTGATGTTGCTGTGTTATGACCCTTACAGATCACAGTGTGCTATACAACCTGTTTGAGGGAGGAGCGTCAACATGCTGAGAGGATTTATATGTCAATAAGCAAGTGTGAAACTACATTTGGTGTAACTTTGTTTTACCTTCATTTTACAAATTATTTATAGCCATATTACATGCCTGCATGCACACACACATACCCCTATGCATACATGCACATTGAGAACAGAATAACCCCACGTGCACAGGCAGTCGGGTGTCGCTCAGTTGAAAAGCATTTGTAGGCAGACAAATGGATCAAATGTACTGGTGTGTGAAGAAGGACGAAAGGCCTGGCTGAATGTGGCTCTGCCAAGCCTCTCTTAGAGCCCACACTCGGCCCTTTTAGAGCTGGCCCAGTCGCCTCTAATCTCTGACCCCATCAATAAGATGTATTCAGACTCCATCAAACAGCCGAGCTGCTGTGCAGGCGGGCAGTAACCGCTGGGGGAGAACCATGGGAAACACTCTTTTAATTGTCCCTCGACCTTTTTAAAGAATATTAAGCTGCATTAGTTGTCTATGAGCCTTTCTTTCCTGGCCTTTCTTTTGGAGAGGGCTACAGCAGCCCACTCAGCCAACAGGCCATTAAACGTGACAGGTCTTTGTGGAGAGAGGGGAAACACACGGCAGAAATGAGGCTGGGCTCTTGTTGGTGAGGAGTGCGATGTAGGTCTCTGGTTTGCATCAACACCCTAAGCACACTTAGCTGAAAGCATATCTCCTGGTCTTATACCCTCCTATAGACGTACCAGCTTATACGCCTAATCAGCAGCCAAAAACAAGACCATGCATAGTTAATAACAACAGATTTTATTCATTCTCTTGTACTAGTAAGACATTAAAAATAAAAGTTAATAAAGAATTTCGAAGATTGAATTCTACCCAGAATTATGTTTCAGCTGAGGTGCAATGGAAAAATAACTTTACTAAGATAACAAAGTTGCTTTACTTTAAATGTGCAAAGCAATTTCCCTTAGCATTAAAAATCATGGCTTCAAAAAAATGTACATTTACTGCTTTCATAATTAAATTTCAATCATAATATTATATTGAATTTTTCTTAGTGAGTTGTTTTACAGTATGGTTAAATTAATGTCTACTGATAGAAGCGAAGAAACTAAATAATCCACTAAAACGAATGCTGGAGCCTCTCTAGAGCTTTAACTTGTTAACAAATAACTTCACAAAACATTTTTTTCTAAAGCAAAAAAAGAGAGAGGTGACAACAATGATACATGGATTATTCACCCCTTTCTTCAGTTCATGAGAATTTTAAACTCTCAGCTTAACCCACTGTGTGATCTGTTACATTCTTGGTAAATTATGCATCACCTCTTTGCACAGATAATGTGTTAAAAAGTCTGCCTTGACCTTGTGACACCAAGCTTAGAATTTGGACATAAAGCCCACATGGGGCCTAAAATGGCATATGTTCATTTAAATAGATGACCCATTAATCAATGGCTATTAAATAGACAGATTCTGGAGGAAGACAGGGCACATGGATAATGCTGCAGACCCTTATCTCTATATGTGCTAAGTGAGCATGGATTCATCACCTTGTCATCCTTTAGTGGAATGCAAAAGGAAAGAGAGGGGAAAAGAAGCAAGAGATGCGGGAGATGGGCATAAAAGGGGGAAGGGCACAAACACAAGCTTTCAGTAAGACAGGGTGGGGCGCTTCTTTCGTGGCAGCACAAAGGCGTTGCTGTGCAATCATCCTGGTGTAAAATCAGTGCTCTGTGCTGGCCACAATAGTATACAAAAGCAGGGGGCTGGTGGCCCAGTGGAGAGCACGCAGACACATCTGTGACCAGAGCCTCCACCGCCCGGCTCAATATGGGCCCTCCTCACATCTGTAGTGGCCGAGACACAGCTTCCGCCAAGCTGCCACACAATTATGGCCCTCATCAAATCCTTTGTTATGACTTTCAGGGCCTCTTTTTAGCTTAAATCTTAAATATTTCATTAGGCCCCCTTCTATTGCTACCATTATATGGTCCCATTACATAAAGCAGAGCAGAGCTCTATTTTGAAACCCATCCCCCTGAGGTACAACAAAAGATAACTAAACCTGTTTGAGTTCTGGTGCACTCCTGTTGGTCCTCAAACACTAGGATGTTTAAGTTTCAAACTGTGCAGCTACTAGAAAGGAGCAAAACCTTTTTTTCTCACTGGTATCTGCGGTTACCATAGCTTTTCAAACTGAAATACTTTATATTTTATTCTTAATTCCAAAATTATACCAGGTGGTATATGACTAAATAATATTATTATTATTTACATTTATAAATTTTTTTAAAAAACACAGTTTCAGAGTTTTTTTTTTTTTTTTTTTAGTTGATTGGCGATTTTTTACATTTTATTTTCACATTAGGGTGCTGTGATGGACAGAAGGGCTCATGCAAGGGCACCTAGGGGTAAGTAATGTGCGCCCAGGGACAAAACAAGAAAGGCTACGGTGCAAGACTCGTCCTGTCAGCTAGATAAATGTAATGTGTCACCAATTAAAAACTCATTGCCATTCTCTAATTCATCCAGTGCCTTGTTAACCACAGCCTGGCAGGGAGGCTCCCACTCAGCCTCAGACCCCGCACACCAGCACCTTCTATAATAGAGGCCCAGCTTTTCCCATCCTCTAAAACCACATCCCTTTCCATTGGCATGTAAATAAGACATTCATTCAGCACCACTTTTTCCATCCAAGAAAAAAAAAATTACCATCACTTCTTTGATTCAGACTTTTTTCTACCGAAAACAAAAAATTCTATAGTTTCGGATTTAAAAAAAAAAAAAAAAAAGCATTCTTGCCCTTCTTTTGAGCCATTCTCATGTTAATGGTGTTGACACAACTTTGGGCATCCAGGGTATACAACGCATATGAACCCTAGCATGAGTCCATTACAGGAACGCCATTTAGCAAGCTGTTTCTGTGAGAAAGTCAAATGTTTAAGAGCCTTTTTTTGTAGTGTGTAGAAACCAGTGCTTCACACAAACAGCAGGAGGCCATTTTTCAGAGTATTTTACGAAAACTTGTGGTTGCTTAGGGCTCTAAAGTTTTCTGAAAAAGGTCAAACGTTTTTATATAAACATTTTAAGGATTCAGCTTTTACAGTTGTTTAATTTCCTGTGGTTTTTGTTTATTGGGTGCAAAGCATTTTATGCATTTAAACGGGAGCGCAGTACAATTGTTTAAAGCTAACAGGTAGGATTCCATGAAATCCAACGCATGACTTGACAATTCTGACATTTGTCATGGAAGTACAAATGTATTCAATAAAATGGAAATAAATGTCCCAAACACCAACAGTATATTAACAAATATACAAGCAACTAAATAAAAAAATAAAATAATAATGCTGTCCAAACCCAGGTGACCACAATTTTGCTGAGAATTTCCAAAGATAAACACTTAAAATAGTTTGTTACACCTCTTTCCTTGTAAAATGCCATGCAAATCAATTAAATTCACATTTGAATTCCATATGTCAGTAGTCTAAGCTAATTACACAGCAATGATGAACACCCCCCCCCCCAACACCACCCCACAGCCCAGCATTGCCACAGTTATGCATGTTTGCATTTAACTCAGAGAACCATGTCAAATACTCCATAAAATGAAAGGAAGCAGACTCAGTATGGACTACAACAATCTGTAGCCTCTATTCATGGTTTATCAAAGACTTCATCTATGGATTACATGCTACTGTATCTCACATCCGCTCAGATGCAGTGTGTGGCCCCTGGCACAAAGTACAGAGGGGCCAGCTGTATTTGTGTGTCACTGGAGAGAGAGAGTGGGAAACAGAGAGGAGAGGGAAGATCAGTGGAACACCCATGGTCTGACTGCACAATACTCATCTGTGTCTTCTCTCAAGTCCCATTGGTGTAGTTGTAGAGGAATGTGAAATATTCAATTTTAAAATGGATTAAATGAAGCTTTCCTGGCCATTTCAGCATATCAAAGGCGGTCTGTGAGAACAGGCAGTATTAAGGAGCATTGAATTAAGAAGGCTGACACACCCCTCCCACACACACACCATCTCCCCCACACCATGTCCCCTTTACTACTCAGATCGGTCAAAGCACAAGCTCATTACCACCGTCACGCGGGTCCCACTGAGACTTGGCACAGTCTCATGCACTTAATTGAATTAGACATACTCGCTTGTTTAGCTATTGTGCGGTGGCATGAGAATGCTGCAGCCTTTTACCATGATAAATATGAGAGGGCTCAGCAACACTTGTCTAGAACTTGAAAGCTACATTCCTTATGGGTGGCAGAGCCGGTAGAGAGACACTGGCACAAGAGAGTGCCAACGCATAGGAGCATCTTCTGTCTGCTTAGAGCCTGGAGAGATGCCCAGCACACATAACAGCAAGCAGCTCATTAGTGTCCTGCGGCTCATTATCATGATTACAAACTGATCAACCCTCTGATAAGAGCTGACTCAGAGATTAGGAGACCATTAAGATCAATGTCTCTGCTAATCGTTCACAAATTGGTCTTTGTAGATACAATACACCAGTAATACATTCATAGCAATTATGGTTTCTGATAATTAATGTCTGTTTACATGAGTAAGGTCTGAAATATCATATTGATACATCCTGCATTCTCCTAAATTTAATTTTGAATAGATTAGACATTTAATCTGATCTGCTACTTGAATTTTGTTTGAAAATTTTCTGACATTCATAATTCTGTAAATGTAGGTCATTGTTCATTAATATACTTTTATTGACTTGAAGTAGGATTTTATAGACATTTAAAAGACTTGCACTTTTACAGTGGACCGGTTATGCACCCTAAATCCAACCATCCATCCATACATTATCTTCTGCTTATTCCTCTATTAGGGTCGTGGTGGGGTTCTCCATGCCCATCCAAGGGAGAACATCTCGGGCGCTGGGCAGAAACACCCAGGACAGGGCGATAATCTATCGCTGGGCACACACTTACATAACACACATTATACAGGGCAATTTGGAGCATTCAATTTACCTGGAATCCATGTTTTTGGACTGTGGGAGGAAATCGGAAAACCCAGAGAAAACCCTCACGGACATGGGGAGAACATGGAAACTCCACCCAGATCGGGATTCGAACCGTGAACCCCCAGTGTTGAGAGGCGAACGTGTTAACCACTAAGCAACCGTGCCGCCCTGCATCCTAAATCACTCAAAAATATTAAGGCCAATGACACCTGGAAATGTCATCCTGAAATATACCAACCGATTAAGAAAAAATAAAAAAAACCAATGGGACCACCTTACCATTCAGTACATTCAGGTACTCAGCAGATTATATTTCCTTGTCTATACCTGACCAATATAGGCCTGGTAACATATATTTTTAAACAAAATACAAACAATTTATAAGGCTTAACTTTAGAACATGCATTTAAACATTTATTCATTCATTCATTTATTTCCCATGCCCGTCCAGGGGAGAACGTCTCGGGCGCTGGGCAGATACACCCAGGACAGGGTGCCAATCCATCGCTGGGTACACACTCAC
>JAOUQT010309088.1:0-15194 GCA_025769995.1 Xyliphius kryptos | reverse complement strand
CACACACACACACACACACACACACACACACACACACACACACACACACACACACACACACACACACACACTATACATAGGGACAATTAAAAGTAGCCAATTTACCTTGAATTTGTGTTTTTGAACTGTGGGTGGAAACCAGAGAACACAGAAAATAACTAATGCGGACTGGACAATAATGCACTGTTGTGTGTAACACTATAGAAAAATATTGTTAAAAGCAGCTGAAATACATGCATTACTTTTATATTCTACATATTTTACTTTAACCACCAGTGGAATACCTGTGCTTTACTAGGAGGGACAACTTGATAGAGTGCAGGGGAAGACGCGAGGCACTTATCTGTACACCAATCCCCATACGCCAAGCACCTCGTGTCCTTCACTCCCATCCACTCTATACACAAAGCACATCACTTCCTTTCCAGCCACTCTACCTGTATGGAAATTGCTTTAAGCCTAGCACCTCGCGTCTTCCCCGCCACCCTACCAGTACGCCAACCGCTATGCATCAAGCGCCTCGTGTCTTCCAATCCCCGCTACTCTACCTGTACGCCAATCGCTATACGCCAAGCGCCTCCCATCTTCCCTGCCAAGCACCTCCCATCTTCCCCGCCAAGCACCTCCCATCTTCCCCGTCACTCTACCTGTACACTAATCACTATATGCCAAGCATTATCCCTTCCACTCTACCTGTATGCCAATTGCTATACGCCAAGCGCCTTGCGTCTTTCCCGCCACTCTACCTGTACACCAATCGCTATACACCAAGCATTATTCCTTCCACTCTACGTGTACGTCAATCGCTTTACGCCAAGCACCTCACGTCTTCCCCGCCACTCTACCTGTATGCCAAATCGCTATATGCCAAGCATTATCCCTTCCACTATACCTGTATGCCAAGCGCCTCGTGTCTTCCCCGCCACTCTACCTGTACACCAATCGCTATAGGACAAGCATTATCCATTCTACTCTACGTGTACGTCAATCGCTATACGCCAAGCACCTCACATCTTCCCCACCACTCTACCTGTATGGCAAATCGCTATATGCCAAGCATTATCCCTTCCACTTTACCTGTACGCAAAGCGACTCACGTTTTTCCATCCACCCTACCCTAGCTGTATGCCAATCACTATAGGCCAAGCACCTTGCATTATCCCTTTCACTCTACCTGTATGCCAATCACTATACGAATACATTAATGCAACGTTGTGTCAAATTTTCAAAGCAATCGATGAAAAACTTCAGGAGATTTACAATTTTAAATGTTATACATATACATTTTTATCAGATCTAGTGTTCCCAGGTTACTGAGTTCTTCAATTTAAACGGACAGTTGCCTCCCCCCCACTTCAGACGTTCAATAAACAGGAGAGGGGCACTGCTTATTTTGTTAGGCTGGAGCACCATGCAGAACTGCTCTTATTGCTGTTGAATACTTCAGGATGCACAGACAGGAGTTAAATTACATAAACACCAGCTGCTGGCTGAAAAAGGAGCAAAATATGCCTCATGCTGCAGAGAGTGGAAAAAGCACATTACCCACAATGAGTCAACCTCGTTGAGCCAGACCCTCATATGCTCCCGGCATCCGTACGCACTTATTTATAGTAAATTAAACACCGCCAGAACAAACACATTGGCATTTTACACCAACAGGTCAGATCCAGTCAGAGACACTGTTTTTACACTTAGTGCTTCTTGGAAACGTGTCTTTAATCAGCTGTATTGGAAAACACTCAAGCTCAGGAGCAGTTATTGCCCAATTTACTTTGCATGAGCACTTCTCCCATTGAAGTGTTAGCCAAGGCCAGTGTACTCCCAACAAAAAAAGATGCACAACACAACGTTTACAAAAACACAACGATGATGGTACATCAGGTGACCCAGAAGAAATCTGATCTATAAATGAAAAATCAAACCCAGGAATCACAAAAGGCCACCATTTATTAAAGCCTGATTACAACAGAGTAGGTTTAAATTGGATCGGAGTCAATACCAATAGAAAGCCACTTTGCTTTCCAGCCCAAATGAACAATCTTACCCAACGGTCACGAACGTTCCTGGAAAAAAGGCCGGGGAACAATCAGTAACCTACGGAGTGACAGGATCTGCAGCTGAAAAATCTCAAAACTAACTTTTTATCTTATCTTATTACACTGAACACTTAATCCTATACCAAGTACACGGAGGAAGCGGGGGTTCCCTGCCCATCCAGTGGAGAACGGTTCAAACAATAGGCAAATACACCCAGGACAGGGTGCCTGTGGGAGGAAACCAAACGGTTTGTTGGGGGGAGTGTTGTTAGGCACAACTCATAGCAGGGCGTTATTTACAACACTTTCCTGTGATTTATCTACAATAACGCACAACCTTGAGTGCCTACACACGACAAACTAACTGTAACACAAAAAACATGGTTTGATTCATAAATGCCTTTATGAAATTGTCATCGTAGTCCGGTTGTTAAAATGAAACTTGATTGCTGAGTAACGAGATACTGGTTTCTCTAACAACAACAAAAAAAAAACACCATCTAGTGGCCCTATTACAGAACCCAATTTATAATTTTACGATACAATTTTATATCATCAATCGAGTCCCTGTTTATATTAATATGTAACATTTGGTCATTTAGCGGACGCTTTTATCCAAAGCGACTTACAAGTATCTCTCTTAACATTTGGGGTCAGAACACAGGGTACATACAGAATCCCTGGAGCAATGAGGGTTAAAGGCCATGCTCAAAGACCCACATTGGTAACTTCAGTGGTCCTGGGATTTGAACCCACAACCTTTGGATTGCTAGACCAACACCCAAACCACTGAGCTACCTCACCCTCTGTACTTTATGATTTAAAATAATGTATTGTATATCACACATTGATACAAATGTGAAGTGGTCAGAGCATATTATTGTCCCGGATAAACAAACAAACCAGCCAATCAGATTTAAGGAGCTGAACTTTTTGCTGCCCATGTAAATGCAAACTTGCATCACACATCAACGGGTCAACGTTACAACACATACCTGCTAAGAACCTGTATAAACCTGTCTGAAATACATGAGAACGACAAATACAGAATGTTTACTTGATTTACAGAATGATACCAATCCTTATTTTTTCTTGGCCTTATGAACTGGTCATGCATGTATGAAAAAAACAATTTCTGTATCTTAAATCAGTGACTAGAGTAAGCTGGAATTTAGTCCTGCTGATTTAGTTGACTGACAGTAAACATCTTTTTCCTGTCTGCAGACTGATGATCATTACATTTATTTGTATTATAATAGTTTTAATTTGGTATAAGAGTAAACACAGGGTTAGAATTGAGTTGTTATTCTCCCAAACTCCCAGTGTCTATGACTAAAGGCATGGTCCGTTCTCTGTGTACCACGAAACACACAGATTGCACCTCCCTCTTCATATAAATGCATTCAAGTGTGTATGAAAATGAAGAGGAAGAATCATGAAAATTGCAGCCAATTAGTTAAAATTCACTACTCATTGTTACATGATTGGTCTGTCTTTTAAAAGCAGACGAGAACAAGAGTTAGTGTGCTATTCAGAGTGGTTGCCATGTTGTACCTGCTAAATTTATTCGAGAACATTGCATTTAATAAACAACCAGAATTACATTTAATGTTACCGTCTCTGTGAGTTTCCATTAAAAGGAGTATGTTAATGGTATAATGCAAATCAAACAAATACTTTTTGGGGAATTGTCATGAACGTATAGAGGTTTTTGGACTGTTGGGGCGAAGCATCAACAAATTTATCAGCAACGACTGTGATACACTGACGAAATAAACAAAAAAAAATCTCCAACCAAATTTAATCCCCACATGCCCTGTTGTAGTCCTGACTTGTGGGCAGTCATAGGCTTGTGGTTAAGGAAACAGCCTTGTGGAATGTAGGTACCCGGTTCGATTCCCTGTCCCACCAAGGTCTATGGCTTAAGTACCCTTGAGCAATGCAAGGGAGGTGGTGGCTGAGGTGGTTAGGTCATTGGATTATCAATCAGAAGGTTGGGGGGGTTCAAATCCTAGGTTCACTGAAGTTACCATTGTGGGTTCCTGAGCAAGACCCTTAAAGCCTCATTGTTCCAGGTTGCTGAATCAACCCTGTGGTCCAATGCCAACCAAGTTGGGATACTTGGATAAAAGCTTCTGCTAAAGAACTAAATGTGAATGTAAGGCACCTAACTCCAATTGCTTCCTGGGAGCGTATACAAGGCTGCCAAGCGCTCTGGGCACTTTCCCAGTGTGTATGTGTGTGTCTTTCCGTACACAGATGGGTTAAATGTGGAGGACAATGTGTGTAAAAGCACAGTAGATGAATAGATCCATTTTATTCCCTTTAAGAAGAACAGAGTACTTGCTTGCTGGCTTAGTGGTTAGGACGTTGGCTTCTCGGCACTGGGGATTCCCGGTTCGAATCCCGATCTGGGTGGAGTTTTCATGTTCTCCATGTTTGCGTGGGTTTCCTACGGGTTCGCCGGTTTTCTCCCACAGTCCAAAAACATGGATTCAAGGTAAATTGAATGCTCCAAATTGTGATTGTTCGTTTGTGTGTGTGTGTGTGCCCAGCCATAGATTGACGCCCTGTCCTGGGTTCATCTGTCCAGTGCCCAAAACTTACACCCCTGGATGGGCATGGGAAACCCCCAGGGAGCCTATTAAATGGAAGATAATTAATAAATGAATGTGTAACTGCCTAATTGCTTCCCGTGTGACGTGTATAGAGCTGCCTACCAATCCATGGAATGTGTATAGGTGTGTGTGTGTGTTTTACTGCACCAATGGGTTAAAGATTAAAGGACAAATTCCTCTGAGTGTAAGCACTGTAGGCAAAAAAAGATCACTTTAATAAAAGATTGTAGAGAAAATTAGAAAGAATTATTTATCATATAGGGTTCAGCCTTTTTCTGTACAAGACTAAAAATGACTAAATAAATACACTGCTCAAAAAAATAAAGGAAAGACTTAAACAACACAATGTAACTTCAAGTCAAACACACTTGGGTGAAATCAAGCTGTCCAGTTAGGAAGCAATACTGATTGTGAATCAGTTTCACTTGCTGTTGTGCGAATGGAACAGACAACAGGTAGAAATTAGAGGCACTTAGCAAGACCCCCCCTATAAAGGAGTGCTTCTGCAGGTGGTGACCACACCCCTTTTCTCTGTTCTCATCCTTGATCTAGGATGTGTTATTTTAGTATTCCCTTTACTTTTTGAGCAGTATGTGATAGAAAGTAACAGATGTGTAAATGATGCATAAGAAAAGGTAAGTTATCAACCCAGGGAAAACAAATTTCTTGGTGGAATTCCTATAGAATTTAAACCAGCACTTGACCTGCTCTATAAAATAACTCACACGGGTGAACGTGCACCGCCTTAAGGGAAGAATATCCGTGATTTAGGTCAGTGGTTTAAACTCACATTTGGGGTCAAACTTGGGGAGCAGCACCACTTTTTCTCTTCCCTTTCTCGGTTTCTCGCCTGTTTTTGAATCAGTTTCCGCTGCTGCTTCTTCTTATCGTTGCAGTCCATGATCCAAATTCCACTTCTTCTCATCTTTCCTTGCCTTTATCACAGTTCTTAAAACCTTCTCATCTTAGTAATCATATATTTCCTCGTTCCTCCCTTATCCCTCGTCCTTCCCTGCAGTTACTGAAGTGCTTGTGTATTGCTCGAAGTGCTTTCTCCAGCTCATCTGTTTTTACCAAATGTTCTCTCATTGATGTGAAACTACTGCGATTAGTTGTATTTTGCAATTAAAAGCTTTGTCCAGTTTAAATAACAATGGGATACTAAATGTTAGCCATGCAGAGACAGGTCCAGGGAAATCTAATTTCTGCAGAGACTGATTCCATTTGAAGATAAGAAAATCGGTGGAACAAGCTTAGAAAATCCAATGGAAAAGGAAAGCCTGGCACACGAGAGATTAAAACTCATTACACAGAGTCAAAACCGCTACATATGGCACAGATGCTAGTTTATAATGCTACATAAATTTCACTGGCACACTGTAGAATGTCCTCTGGCCAGTTATATATACAGACCGCACAACAGACACAAACATTCAGTTGAAATTATCGATATAACAATTATTTCTGGAAACGATGCCATAAAATTCAGATAGGCAATCTAATCCAGTGGACATTGAAATAGCAACCGATCACTTTAGAGTTTTTTTTTTTTCCCTTTTCTGACTTCTGCCTGCTGTCAGGCGATTAAGAGTATAAGGGCCCTATGTTGCACCCTGCACAACGAGTGTTGCAATGCTCATTGCTATTTAAACTCCACCAACAGTCTATCTTCCTGCCATTTAAATAACAACGGTGCATGTGAATAGAGCTACGCCAATGGGCCTCCCAAAATGAGATGTATTCAGGTACATTTTTCCAGATGAACCTGAGTAGATGTACCAATGCAACAATGCAAAACCCTTTAAAAACTTTCCAATTGCTGTCCCTTTGCTGCGAATCATGCCAATTATCCCACGTAGAACGAAAAAAGGCTTATCTTATTTCTGCCGTGTTGCCGTTTTTTTCTTTTTTTTACAAGCTGTCCGCAACTCACACAGTTCAGATTTGCTGGTTTACAGTATATGGTTTAAAATTGAGAACCTCATAGACCAAGTTCAGGTAGCTGGACCGTAAATAGCAACCCACCAAATTTAGATCTCTTAAAGGGAACTGCAAGTGAGTGATTTCAAGTAATTTATTTAAATAGCGCTTTTTAAAGCAGTGCGTTGTCATAAAGCAGCTTTACGGTGTTATGAGTCTAAACCCCCAAAGAGCCAGCCGAAGAGACAGTGGCAAGAAAAAAATCGTTTTGTTTTTTAGAAAGAAACCTTTAGAGGATCAAGGTGCAGTGGGGGACTCAAACCATTCAGGCCACATCACGTTACACCCAAAAACACACCCATGAAAAATTAATGAAACTTCTTTCACAGGAATTTAATTCCTACATTTACATCACTTTGATCACACGCCAGTTTTGTAGTCAGCAATCAGATTAATTCATTTAAATTAAGCTAGCTCATAAATAATTAAACAACAACGCATTATTATAATGTATGCTGTACATGAATGCATAATATAGCCTTACGTCACTACATAAGATAATCATGTTAAGACTGTGATCTTAAGAGAAGAGCTTTGGTAGGTTTAACATATTTAACAGAAGTCCTTTTCACAAGTCAGTTTTCTGGTGACTGAACAAAAGTTGGATGAACACTGTTGTGTATACTGATTACTACATAGAATAATAGAAAGTTGTGTTGACATGCTCTGACATTCTTATACGTCTTGAATATAAAGGGGAGGAAGTTTTGGGCATGGTCAGATAAACCCGGGCCAGGGTGCCAATTGATAACTGAGCACTTAGTGACGGTGAAAGAAAACCAGAGAACCCAGAGAAATCTGATGTGGACACGGGGAGAACATGGAAACTCCACCCTGAGGAGTTCACTGAACACAACGGATCTCCAGCACGGAGAGGCAAATGTCCTTAACACTCAAACCACACTGCCACCCCACGAAAATAAATCTACTCTCAAGATCTTGCGCTTAATTCCATACTACAGAATAGGGGGGGCGTTCCCTATGCCAAGCCAAAAGAAAACGTTTCGGGAACAGAGCAGGTACCATCATGACAGGATACCAAGCTATTGCTGAATACACGCTCACACATGTACATACACTATACAGGGGCCATTAAAAAAAGCCAATTCACCTTGAACCCATGTTTTTAGAAGGTGGGTGGAAACCAGAGCCCTTAGAGAAAACCTGGTATCTTCACTCATTCACAGCAAAGGAAAAAAATAGCAACCTAAAGGTCGCCGGTTCGAATCCCAGTCCCACCAAGTACTATGGCTGAAGTGCCCTTGAGCAGGGCACCTAACTCCAATTGCTCCCAAAGTGCCCACCAGTCCGGGCATGTGTGCTCACTTCACCAATGTGTGTATTTGTGTGTGTTTCACTGCGCGGATGGGTTAAATGTGGAGGACAAATTTCTCTGTGTGTAAGCAATAGATAACTAACACTAAAAGAAGCAAACCGCATATCAGTAATTTATGAGGCCGTTAAATAACCCTGTCCTAATATTAAGTTACACCAAATGAGTATCCAAAGGCATAAAGCCGAGTCTTTTCACCAAACCCACACTACTATTTGGAAAGGATCTTGCAGAAGTAAACAGTTTTTCACCAGGACATTCGTAATGCACGTGTACAAAGGATGAAGGTTAGAGGGCAAATATTAAGCACTGAGAGTGAGGTTCAAAAAGTGAGCCATTACATTCTTTTAAAGCAAGTTGGCAACAAAGTCCTGACTGCTTAGCATCACCTAAAGTCATCTTCTCTGCAGCACTTCCTGTTTATTTATAGTGCTAAAAGTATGCACTACACTTCAGCTAAATTTATATAGCTTTTCTTATCCAAAAAAAATATCAAGCCATGAAACTGACAGGTTCAAAAGCCAGCTTTAAAATAGTGACATTTTATGCAAAGCACAATATAAAGCTGAAAACCTCATGCATTGTAATTGCAAACTTGTATGCACTCCGCTGACATGCATTAAGAGAGGACAACTTCTGTATGCTGACTGATTATAGATGGACAACATGCACTTGGAAGTGTTTTATAGAAAATAGGACTCGATCACACAGTTCACATCTGAAGACGTATTAAAGCCATGACGTGATCTACATTCCAACTAATATACTGTATTCTAAGCTAATCTGACCTGCTTTTAAAAGAATTTAGCCTTAAAAAGTCCAAAAACGGTTATGAACTTCGATTTGCCTGCAGATAAAAACAATGATCTAAAGAGATGACGGGACGAACACTAAACATAAACTGTGCCATTAACAGCACATTAAAGTGAGCCAGATGCAGAGAGCTGATGTTCTGCGGTCACATTTCTACCCGACGCTATTAACTAGGACAGCATTTAGCAATTTAGATTGACTGAGTGAAAACTTTTACCCCCGAGTTACCCTTTAAAGCATATAAAAGTACACTGCTCAAAAACATAAAGCAAACACTAAAATAACACAGCCAGGGTCTCCTACAGCCCCCTCCATGTCTCCTGGTGTACTGGTCTGTCCCCTGGTATCTGCTCCATGCTCTGGACACTGTGCTGACCGACACAGCAAACCTTCTCGCTGCCACAGCTGGCATTGATGTGCCATCCTGAATAAGCTGCACTACCTGAGCAACTTGTGTGGGTTGTAGACACCGCCTCATGCTACCTCTATGCTGAGAGAACTGACCAAATGCAAAAGTGAGCAAAACATCAGCCAGAAAGGATGAGAACAGAGAAAAAGTGTGTGGTCACCACCTGCAGAGGCACTCCTTTATAGGGGGGTCTTGCTAAGGGCCTCTCATTTCTACCTGTTGTCTGTTCAATTTGCACAACAGCAAGTGAAACTGATTCACAATCAATGTTGCTTCCTAATTGGACATGTTGATTTCCCAGATTTGTGGTTGACTTGGAGTTATATTGTGTTGTTTAAGTGTTCCCGCTATTTTTTGAGTAGTGTAAATTAACTTGTCTTTAGTTATGGAACTGCAATGTACAACCATATGGCTTTAATTAGAACTGACACAATGTTACATCTGATGAAATTTGTGTGTGTGGGGGGGTGGCATGGATCCTTTATTTATCCCAAAGGGAAAACCTTGTGATGACCTTATGTAATTATTCAGTTGTAACAACAGCAAGTGAAATTGATTTACAATCAGTGTTGCTTCCTAACTGGACAGGTTGACTTCACAAAAGTGTGGTTAACTTGAAGTTACGTTGTGTTATTTAAATGTTCCCTTAATTTTATTGAGCAGTGTATATCCAAACTGATGCAAAAGTCTGGACACACCGGCTTTAATAAGTTCAAAGGCACGGAGAGAACATGGTGTATTAAATTCTCATTATCTTCCCCATGCCCAGCTAGGGGAGAATGTTTCAGGTGCTGAGCAGATACACCCAAGACAGCGTATAAATCCATCGCTGGGCACAAACATCACAAAGGGCCAATTTGGAGCAGCCAATTCACCTTAAATCCACATTTCTGGATTTGAATTCGAAGAAAACGTACACAGAAATGGCGAGAACATGCAAACACAACCCATATTGTGGTTTAAACCTGGATTCCAAGCACTGAGACGCTAACGCATGCTAACCACTACACCACTTTGCGACCCTTTAATTTCTTCAAGAGTTTGATTTTCTCCAAAGCCTAATATTTTAAAAGGACTAAAATGCACACTGTATTCATTTAAGTATAACTTCATTTCTATGATTTTCTTTATTATTCTTTAGTATTACAGGAAGTATTTGATTAGGAGCTGGGGCTAAGTGACAGGTGATGTATTGGGAGAGCTCCAGTTGTCTGACCTGTCTGCGATTAAAGCTCTCACTGAGGATTGGCACAAAAAAAATATATGCTGCAACTCAGTTATGAGTTTTGGGTAATATATAGCCAGTAATAGAATCCTTTGTAAGTCTTTGTATTTCATTGTACGACATGCAGAGCATGTAGGAGGAAAAGCAGAGTTGAAAACTTACTGATTGCGCTCAACTTCGAGAATCAGTTCCAGGTTTGGTGCTGAGATCAGGATTTCTCCTCTCTTTGGAAATTGGTTCTGCACATAAAAAAAATAACATCCAATACATGAATAAATACCATATAAACAAATGAGGTTTTCTTTGCAAATGTTCCAACTGGTCTGCAAAACAAAACAAGGGATCATTTACAGCATGCAGGTCATTATTGCAAAATAACCCCCCCCCCCCAACATGGTGACTCATAAATCCCACTAATAACTGGATCACTGTACACTCACCAGAGTTACACAGACACTGATTAAAGAATCAACTATGTGACAAGAAATAATGATTTGAAAATATATTATAACATCTTGGTGGCTTTGTTGTTAGCACTAAAATCCAGGTTCGGGTACTAATCTGGGTGGAGTTTCCTTCCCGTGTCTGCGTGGGTTCTTCGGTTACACCCACAGTCCAAAAACATGGTTCAAGGTAGACTGGCCGCTTTAAAACGCCCACATCTAAATTGCCCTTGTAATCCCAATGCCCACCCAGGGTGCCAGTCTATCACTGGGCAAAAACTCACTCACACAGACACTCTATAGGTGTAATTTATATAGAGACAATATAAAGCCAATTCACCTTGAATGAACTGTGGGAGGAAATCAGAGAAAACCCATGCAGACATCGGGAGAACATGACAAAGAGAGAACATGGAAACGCCACCCAAATCAGTATTTGAACCTGGATTTGCAAAAATGAAGTTTTGAGATTTTTTTTTTTTTTTTTTAGTAGTACACATTCTACAATACATTTATTCATTCAGCAGACGCTTTTATCCAAAGCGACATACAAATGAGAGAACTACTTTTGCATCTTTCATTTTTGAATGCTAACCAACTGTGAAATATTTAACAGCATTAATAAAATTAATATTAAACACTAAATTGTTAATTTACCATATAGTTCAATGTATAACAATTTTTGCACCCCATTAGACCAGCAGACCTCTGCACTAATCACAGCTCAAGGATTTACCTGATGCTTAAAAGTACTGTTTTCACACTTGAACAATAGTAAATGATGTAATTTGGATAATGACAAGGTATTTTTTAAAGCTATGCTTAAACATGCAACACAGTACGTTGTCACGAATGCATTCTCTCCTTATTTAAACTCGTCAGTGATGTTACGCAAACTGTGAAAGGGTGGTTTATGTAGGTCTTAAAAATAAGTCTTTATCTGTTGTTTGAATTTGTTTTTCTAGTTTCTGTGGTGGGTTTTCTCACCTGAATCAGTTCCAAGTGTCAGCGTTTCTCCAACGTCTTGTTACTTGGATGTTGGTTTTATTCCCGTTTCTCCCCAATCATGTGATTTAAATACATCAGCAGAATTCTGCAGAGAATATCATGCTCTATTATTTGTACCCGTCACGATTGGGCTGTACTGGAATTTAGGTGGACTATTTAACGGAGCTGTACCAAATAATGATTCAGAAAGTTGTTGATTTGAAGCGCTTGTGTAAAAAATCTTATGATGAGGGATTTAAAAACACTTATGCAGAATCTCTCCAGATCATTTGGACTACCAGCTCCATGCTTTTGGAAATGACTTTTCAGCTCATCTCCTAGGGCTTCTTCACAGTTTAAATTATTAGACTTTGATAGCTGTGTTTAAAACATGATTCTGCTGCCAGGGAATTATTTTTATGTTGGGTTTGAATTGTGCTTTGGAGACATGTCAGGAAGTCCCAACCATGACCCAGTTTAAGCTTCCTACAAAGCTTCCTCTGAAGTTCTGATTCAGTCTCATCTTACCATAAAACATGTCCTCACTAAATGTCTCTTGTAGCATTTGATAAACTTAAGGTGTATTACTTCTTGACAGAGAGTTCCTTCAGGCAACCTTCCCAAATGATGTCTGTTTATTTAAGTAGGGTCTGATTGCAGAAGAACGTCTTGTAGTATCTGCAGTGCCTTAGCTGTGATCTTTACAGATTTTATGGCTCTCTGGCACATAAGCACATCCTTTTCCAGGCAGATGTTAACATCATTTATTTCTGACTCTTTTATTATTGCATAATTGTTTTTAAGGCAGTTTTGTCACATTGATGTATTATCTAATTTCTCATTATGGTTTTTGCATAAAGAATTGGATTCTTTTTGCTGTATATTATAGAATTTTGGATTTTACAGGTTTTTTTTTTAAGGATTTGCGTGCTCATGTGGACCTTTAAGTCATTTTCAAAAGAATAGCTGGTAGCCTGGACTGGTCTTGGTGGAATTTTGTAGCAGATTTGCTAAGCTGTGTTTTGCCTGCTTATCCACTAATCCTGTCATGGTGCTATTTTCTGCTCATCTGCAATGATGCGATCTGTTTGTGTGCTTTTGCTCACATGCAGTGTTTTTAGAAATAATAGTCTGTGGGTTCACAAAGTTGTTAATCTGTCTAATACATACCAGTTTGGTTTATGCACATTGTCATGATGTTTACTCTGTTTGTGATTTGTTGAACACTGAGCCACATTTTGTTCAGTCAGGGACCATAGTTCTTTTTGTAGCAATAGTGAAGGTGAAAACCTCTTCAGCATGTTGTTTAGTGTTTAAAGATGCAGTAGACAACCTGTGGAACAATATTAATAACTGTCATATTTACTAAAACTGTTTCGACATCCTGATGGTGATATGAGCCACAGAGTTTTCAAGTCTTCTACAAGTTCATACAACTTCTTAATCATGCCTACTACAGCTTTAAAGATTTTCTTTTTTTTCCTGATAAAATCTGCAATTTTTACAGTTATCTGCTAAATAATATTAGCATTTCAGTATGCTGCAAAAAAAAATCAAGAAATTAAAATATTTAAATGAATAAAATTGCTTTTGATGTTTAAGAATTCTGCATTTTCACAAACTTCGTATTAACAAATTGACTGCATTCAAACAAAACTAACTGTTTTATTCAGCACCTTTAATTAATTACTAATCAATTATTAACAGTCCTGATATTTCAATTTGTAATCCATGAAGATTCAGTTATATTTTGTAGTTACAGCTAAAATGATGTTTGACTCAGATTTCTAGTTATATTCGAAAGTGACTTACAATAATCCCGTCTTGTTTGGGGTCAGAACACAGGGTTGATGCAGCACCCCAGGAGCAATTGGGTTTAAGGGCCCTTATTGGTAACTTCAGTGGACTTGGGATTTAAACCCACAACCTTCAGCTTAATAGCCCAACACACTAACCACAGACTTACTACTTCCACAATTTTAATTGCAATTTTAAGATTGTGTGTTTTTATGTAAAATACATACACTATTGTATTCAATGCTTTTTAAAAAAAACCTTGTTTGTTACTGTAAGTTGAAGTATACAGCTTAGTGGGGTTTTTTCTGTTAAACACATTTATTTGCTTTTGCATTAACCAGATCCCTATGTAATTAAAATGTGAATAACTGTGATCCATTGCAATGAAATAAAACAAAATGAATGTTATGTCTTTTATAAAAAATGATTTGGACTCCGCTTCTTTCACTTTGGGGAATTTTAACATTTAACAACAATTTTAAGGTAAATTGAACTGTGTGTTTGGGAGTCATAAAGTATTAAGTAAATGATCAGCATATATCAACATTTTATTTTTTATTATTGTCACACTCCGTACATGTCCTCAGCGGGACATGAGCTTCAGATGTATTGCAACATTCATTACCTTTCATTTAATCCTCTAAGAGGGTCGTGGGGGGGTTCCATGCTCATCCAGTGGAGAATATCTCGGGCGCTGGACAGATACACCCAGGACAGGGTGCCAATCTATCTCTGGGTACACATTCACTCGCTTACACACTATATGGGGCAATTTAGAGCATTCAATTTACCTTGGACCCATGTTTTTGGACTGTGGGAAGAAACCGGAAACACAGAGGAAACCCATGCAGGCACGGGGAGAACATGGGAACTCCACTCAGATTGGGATTCAAACCAGGAAGGCGAACGTGCTAACCACTAAGCCACCATGAGGCCCAAAAGATTACCTTATCTCGTCTTATCTTATTTCGAAAAAACACAAGTGCTTCTAAATTGATGTAAGCCTATCAAAGTTTGTCACATACATAGTTTAACACGGTACAACTTGCTGTGAAATGATTTATCGACTGTAAGCAAATGTTAAGCAATTACAATAGGGAAAAATAGGAATATAATAAAATTGTATAGGTAAAGTCATATATGATCTAAAGTATAAGGACATAATACCAAAATATCGCTATGTGGTATAGACTGTATGCTTTTTAACTGCAAAATGTAAAAAGCATAAAAAGTGTCAAAAGTGAGCAGTGTAATTAATTTACACAATGAAAGTCTGTGCAGTAAGAACAGTTAACAGTGCTGTATGTGTGTATTTTGTGAGCAGAATGGAGTCTGGGTTTAGACCTGGTTCAGAGTCTAAACCTAAATAATCCTCTCTGTGTTCACTTTCTGATTTATACACTGCTCAAAAATATAAATGGAACTCTTGGACAGCACCTTGTACAGTAACTCCAAGTCAACCACACTTCTTTAAAATCAACCTGTCCAGTTAGGAAGCAACACTGATTGTGAATCAGTTTCACTTGCTTTTGTGCAAATGGAACAGACAA
>JAOUQT010309078.1:0-15197 GCA_025769995.1 Xyliphius kryptos | reverse complement strand
CACAAGTGTCTTTCTGCTCCAGGTGGGTGAGGGCGGTGTGGACCACGGAGGAAATGGCATCCTCTGTGGACCGGTTTATATATATATATATATATATATATGCCCTTGTGGCTTGCCACGGTAGCGGTCCGTATTTAGGGGGAGTCAGCTGCTTGCATCCTACGCCAGATTGGGTGGTTTTGCCCATTGGTTATTGGTTTCAGTTTAACACTATCTAATAAAACATTTCATTATATTCCTGCCTTTGCCTTGGTTATTCTGCATCTTTGGGTCCAACCCTACACCGTGTAACATAAACTAAGTCCAGTGGGTCCATCCCGCAGGACTGCAACGCTATCAGTCCAACAGGAGAGAGTGCCAATCCATCGCTGGGCCCAAACTCACTCACTCACACACACACACTGGGGGCAATTTAGAGCATGTGCTAACCACCAATTCATATTTAATCCATGTTTTTGGGCTGTGAGACCAAACCAGAGCACTCGAAGGAAACCCACATGGACACGGGAAGAGCATGGAAACTACCCAGATTGGAATTCCAACTCTGATTCTGGATTTAATGTGTCCCAATACTTTTGTCCATTACTAATACAGAAGTGTGCAGTCATAAGACCTTTGACCTAGTTTAAATAACTGCATACAAACAATAGAAACCGAAAGTCCATCTAATAAAAACAAGCCTGTACTCATTATATAATCTTTATCAGGTAATAGAGGCTGTAAAGCTCCTCAGTTAGCATTCCAGAATAATTTCATTACTCATTAGTGATTTGTGATTAACTCTTAAGTGGTCATAATGACCTGAGTGGATTCCATGAGTCATAAAACCGACAATTATACATGTACATGTTATTATTTTCCTGTTAATAATTCGTGGCCTAACCCTGAGTATTGAGGAAATGCGCTCGGCTCGATTCAGGTGGTGTTCTGGCCTCTGGGCTTTGTGTTATTTACTTAGAGCATGTAGGCAACAGAGGAGCACACGGAGGGAGGAGCTGTTGTGAGTTCATCGGTTTATTGGAAACCAGAAGCTCCAGTTTCCAATAAATGTGCATGTTTCATCTGTTTGTGCCCACAAACTACACAGATGAGTTAAAGGCAAGTGGCTTAACTCTACTGTAGAATTAACAGACTTTGGTTCCATGACCGGAAATGATGAAAGTGGGTATTGAGATGGAGAAATACAGCTCCACCCGCATCGTGTAACAAGTCGGCAGGGTGGTCGTGTCCAGTGAACCGCCGACCCGACCACATAGGACATCATCTTCTGCTTAATCCGCTTCTAGGGATCCCCATGTCCACCCAGGGAAGATATGCTTTTGGCAGATACACCCAGGGCAGGGTGCCAATCGATCATTGTGCACACACTCACTCACACACACTATATAGGAGCAATTAAGATAGGAGCCATTTAGAGCAGCCGATTCCCCTTGAATCCATTTTTTTGGGCTGTGGGAGGAAACCCAGAGGAACCCCATGTGGACACGGGGAGAATATGGAAACTTAACCCAGATCGGGATTTCAACCTTGATCCCCAGCGCAGAGAGGTGTATGAACTAACCAATACACCACCCACCTAGGGTCATATACACACGTGGATAAATAATTGTTACCTCTTGGATAGTAAAAGAAAAACCCCGCACTGGTCACAGAAAATCATTAAATCTGACAAAAGTAATAATAAACAAAAATGCTATGAAAATGAACAATTCAAAGTTAGACATTGCCCACGCTTCAACAGAATTATTAAAAAAAATAGGCCTGGACAGAAATGATGGTACTTCTGAAAATAATGTGACCAAAGGGACATGTCATTCAAGGTGTGTGCACTAATTAGAATCAAATGTGTCTACAATCTTGTAATAAGTCAGTGGGGGTATATATAGGGCTACAGGTAATAACTTTGCTGTTTGGTGACATGGTGTGTACCACACTCAACATGGACCAGAGGAAGCGAAGGAAAGACCCGTCTAACGAGATTAGAATAAAAAATATAGATTATAGACAAGCATGTTAAAGGTAATCGTTGTAAAAGACCATCTCCAAGCAGCTTGATGTTCTTGTGACTACAGTTGTACATATTATTAAGAAATTGAAGATCCATTGGACTGTAGGCAACCTCCCTGGACGTGGCCACAGGGGGGAAATTGATGACGATGCAAAAAGACGGATAATACGAATAGTGACAAAAGAGCCAAAAACTGCCAAAGAGATTAAAGGTAAACTTCAAACTAAAAAAAAAACCCATCAAGTGGACTTCAAGGGAGACGTCCGAGGAGGATATTAAGGTTAAAAACGTAATGTAAACAATCCAGACTGAAATTTGCTGAAACTACATGCCAGAAAGCTTGGTCTCAGTCACAGGTCTTGTAACAGGATAACGACCCAAAACACACAGCTAAAAACACCTAAGAATGGACTATTCTGAAGTGGCCCTCTATGAGTCCTGAACTATATCCTATTGAGCAGCTTTTTAAGGAGCTGAAACATGCCGTCTGGAAAAGGCACCCGTCGAACTTGAGACAACTGGAGCAGTTCAGGGGTGGGCCAAAATACCTGACCGTTACAAGAATCGTTTGATCGCAGCGAATGCCTCAAATTGGGCTACCAATTATTAAGTTACGGCTATCGTCATTTCTGTCCAGGTCTGTTTAATGTGTTTATTTTGTAAATAGTTCTCTTAAGCGACTTGTGACTTTCATTAGTTCATTTTTATAACATTTTACAATTTATTATTACTTTTGTCAGATTCAAGTTATTTTTGTGACCATTATGTGTTTTTCTTTTGTTAACAGAGGGGTACCAACAAATTTTGTCCACGTAGAATAAAAAAAATGCATTGCATTCACATGTACTGATAACCAGAGCCAATAACAAAACTTGCAACACAACAATTAATCTCCGCTACATTTTACACTAATTTGACTAAACCTATATGTGAAATCAGACAAGAAAAAATTCATTACTGAAGCATGAGCATGTAATTTAATGCCTCATATATAGTGCGGGTTACATTTCAGAGACCCAGCGACGTAGCACTGTTATAATTAGTTCATTATTTATATGTTTTAGGCTTTATAAACCCTTCACACACTCGTATAAACATTTCATATGCTCTCAAACACTTGTTAAAAACTCCTAAACCCACAGAATATAAGCAACATATATAGAGCAAAATGCTGCTGTATAGCGAAAAACACAACAAACCCGCAATACAGTCGAGTTGCTATACGTGATCCGTTATATGCACTATATGCAGGTTTTAAGCATTTAATAAAAGTACTTGACAAAAAACAAAAATCTGACAATACCTCCACCCGAATCCCGAATTTGGACCAAACCGTGGGGTCCATACCATGGTTTTGTGTACCGTTACACGCATACAGCGCATGCAGTGATGATACTTTTATACTTTACGTGACCCTCATAACTTAGGATGCATAAACCAGTCATACCAACCACACACTGCATGCACACCCCTACTGAAGAAAAAAAATAAGATAATTAATAAATAAAAGGGTGCCCAACTGATCTGATGCAAGGACACCAATGCTGACCATCTAAGACACTAGGGGGAGTCCATGTCCCATCTAGCCACTTCAGAGTTAAGCTGCGAGAAACACCACAAAATGTACAGTGACCCATGGTGCACCTCACACTGGTGGAGGTCTGGCGGTTTTAGTGCGGATTTATAGGAATCAAAGGTAATATATCTAATAATTAAATAGGAAACAAAAACAGTTCATGCCACAGAGTGCTCACCAACTCCACATGTGGTCAAAACATAAACTTAACACCATGTCATTTACGACTAATAATCAGTCATGTTTTATTAGAAAAAGTTAAATAGATGCATCTGTACATAGTAGAAAACACTGTGGCAAATGGTGTACAGGACGGATATGGTTTTAAAGGATGCATGGGACATAGAACATTCTTGAAATCCAACAGAATGAAAATATTAAATAAAATACAAACATAATTCACATGCTTCATCTTTTTAGGATCACATATACACCTCCAGTGCTTTGAAGCTCCCCGAGATTCTGTTAAGGAACTTCTGTTTAAAATATCATCCCAAGTCTCCTTTACTTCTCCTTTTTTATACTCTGATGACGGGGTCATGGCATGACTTCTATAAGTTCCTAAAAACACCAGCCGTCAGGGAGGTTGGTGAGAACGGTGCAGTAGGACCTCCACAGGGCCAGAGGGCAGTCTTTTAATCAGATTCCAGGCCTCCAGCCTTCTCAAGCCAGCCAAACTTTGACCTTCGACCTCCAGCAGCTCGTCTCCTGGAAAGACCTTTCCAATCGGTCCACCTGGAGAGGAACAGCATGCATACGTCTGCACGTCAATAAACGGGGTTTGGAGCAGGTGGGCAAGAAGGGGAAATTAGAATTTAAACTAGATTGTATTTTCTAAAGGAACTTAAGAGAGGGCTTTAAATGCTACGCCCATGAAGACTATGGCAGAGTTGGAACATCGCTGATATCTTACATGACATGGAAACTCCACCCAGAGTGGGATTTAAACCTGGATCCCTAGCAAAAACGTGCTAATGACTATGCCATTGTGCTGCACTAGTAAGTAATTAAATAAAGATAAAGGACACAGGTAAAAGTTTTTGAAACAGGCCCCCTGTTTAAAGTCACAGGTAAAGTCCAAATCAAACCAAATTATTATGCAAAAAGTGTTTAGGAGTGAAAAGGTAAAAAAATTTTGGTTTGTTAATTAAACTCATTGATGGTGATGTGTGTCAGGGCTCTTTATATCACTGAAGGCAAATTCAGACACCTGTGCTAATTAGTTTGGCAGGTGTGTACAATTAAAGGCAAGACTACTTCAGAAGGCTGTCTCACATTATTAAGCGGCCGACATTTTCAATCAAAATGGGACAGATGTGTCGGCTGCCTAGAAGCAACAAATTGTGGAGGTCGTGAATACAATCAACATTGCCAAGACACTTCATCGTGATCATCGCACAATCAAGAAGTATGTAGCTGATTCAGAGCACACACACGTGTGCGTGCTTATAAGTGAAAATTAAGGACTCTTTCCAACAGGCGATTACGTCAAGTTAAAAGAGAAGCTGCAAAAATGCCTTGTCATAGCAGCAGACAATTTTTTGAAGCTGCCGGTACCTCCAACGTCCCCGAACAACAAGATCCACTGCACGCAAGCAGAAACGTCTCCAGTGGGCCAAACAATACATGAAGACTTACTTCAAAACTGTTTTGTTCACCGACGAGTGCTCGATGGTCCAGATGGATGGAGTGGAGGATGGCTGGTTGACCTCCTTGATGAGGAGTAATATTTTGGGCTGGAATCATGGGGAGGGAGAGATTGTTGGCCCCTTTAGGAGCCCTGATGGGGTAAAGATGACCTCCATAATGTATGTGGAGTTTCTCAAACAGCACTTCCTGCCATAGTTCAAGAAAAATAACCGTGCATTTCGCAGCAAGATCATTTTCATGCATGATAATGTACCGTCTCATGCTGCAAAGAAAACATCTGCAACTCTGACTGCTATGGGCAAAAAAAAGGGGACAAAATTATGGTGTGGCTCCCATGTTACACTGACCTCAACCAAATTGAGAGCCTCTGGAGCATCATCAAGAGGAGTGTCTATGATGGCGGGAGGCAGTTCACATCTAAGCAAACGCTCTGGGAGGGGATTTTGTCCTCATGCAAAACCATTGAAGCAGATACCATCAAAAACCTGTTTTTTTTTTTTTTTTTTTTAAATTAAAAATATACTTTCAATTGTAACCTAATAGTTGACGACTGGAAAATTACAATGACTGCAGTTCATATAGGTCATTTTGGAAAAGCTGAAAAAAAATTTTTTTTTGCATAATAATTTGGAACACAGTGTAGACATGTTCAAGAGCCAAGGCACCTGTTCATCGGCTCGGATCAGAAATGGTGGCATCAGTACAGATGAATTGCACCCTTACCCTGAAAAAGTCTTTGTACGATGAGGGGTTTGTCTCCCAGACTAGAATCCACACCCCCCTCCAGGCAAAAGCCCAGGTCACAACTGGATTTAATCAGCATCACACGCACTTTGATCCCTGCTGGGAGAAACAGACACACATCAACAACACATACCCCTCGTTTTCCCCATCATCCCCCCTCAGGCATCTCTCCTCAATCACACCAAAGTCTCTAACCTCAGCCAACCCGATTTTGAAGCACGACCATTCCTAAAATTTAATGCACATACTTGTATTAGTATGTCCCACCCACCTGGGTTTCCAGATGCTGTTTGAGGGCTGTCTTTGGAACTCTGGTAGGTTTCCACATCACCCCGCCTGACAACCACTATTGCCATGGTCCGCTTCCTTGATCTTTTTAGCGTTTGCAGAGCCTCCTGGTGAGAGGAGTTATGCAGAGCCGTGCCATTAATGGACAGCACACGGTCTCCTTCATGAATGGACCCCTCCTGAGCTGCCAGGCCATGTGGTATGACACGGTGAACCTGTGAAATCAATCAATCCAGTTCAAATCAGAAGTCTTTTGTATACGGTTGTCTGAAGGTCTGATTTGTTTAATTCAGAGATGCTTTCATGCTAATTATAGTTGATTAGTTGTACAAATTGTAAATTAGAGTTACTGTAGTCCTCCTGTCAGTTCAAACCATCGTTGCTATTGTCTTTTCACGAGGTGGTGTGCATTATTGTGTATAAATCTAGGGAAAGAGCTGTCGTTAGGCCCGACGCATTACGTTTTTAAACTAGTCCGGTTTTTAAAGTGAACATTGATTGCTGAGTAACAGGATACTGATTTATCAAATGATCAGAATTGCCTTTCAGTGGTCATTTTTCAGCACCATGCTTAGTGCACATCGGAAATTGGTTTGCTGTTCATATTAATCTGTATTTTTCATTTATGGTACATTCATTTATTATCTTCCGCTTATTCCTTTATGAGGGTCGCGGGGGTTCCCCATGCCCATCCAGGGGGAGAACATCTCAGGTGCTGGGCAGATACACCCAGGACAGGGCGCCAATCCATCGCTGGGTACATTTATGGTACATGATTTAAAATAATGTATTGTGTATCATGCATTGATATATATATATATATATATATATATATATATCAACTTGCTGCACTTACAGTGACAGGTTTATTCTGATCCACTCCTCCAGCCACGGTGAAGCCAAGTCCACATCCAACCTCTTTATGCAGCACAACCACCTGGACATCCTCATAATTCTGTTTAGATCAAAACATATACTCTTAACTGTAGGTCTAAAAAACAATTATCAAGTCTTACAAATTCATGTGTAAATGTTACTAATTCCACCATATGGATCAAAGAATTGGAACACCTACACAGTACATCTTTTATGCTATCCTGTTTTGAGATGGTCCCCTTTTTAAAGCTATATCAGTTTGGAATCGGTCTGTGGAATTTAGAAGAGCTTTCTTTTGTAAGGTCATAGTAATTCATCCCAATTGTGTTTGATGGAGTAAAAGTTAATGCCCAGCAAGGGGCTTAATTTGATACACCCATTGCAGCCAACTGAATTACATATCTTAATTCGGTGACTAAGAAGTGTCCCAATACTTTGTGACCAACTTAAAACGATACCTGTATTGCATCCTCTCCCAAACCCTTGACGTCATCCAACAGTTTGTCCAACTCGTCGCTGCCTAAAAGGGTCACACTGGATAAGGCAGAAACGTCCGAGTTTAGAGAGGCCGTACGCCTGGATGTCCAGTCTTCGTTATCTCTTAAGCCACCGCTGTCAGATAATGGGTAGTCCAGTCCACCCAGACTGCAAAGGTCCACTAGGCTATAGGTTTTTAAGCAGAAGGTGTTGATCAAATGGATAAATAAAATAAATAAATTAAATTAAATTAAATTAATGTAAACTACAATTAGGTTGTAAGTCGTACAATTGGCAACCTCATACCTCACAGAAAAACTCATGTGGTCAGACCGGCTCATGTTACTTGTGATCGTGACAGAGGAATCCCCCGAGTCAGAGTCATCTCCTTTTTCCGTCTCATCGTCCTCATCGTCGAGAAGATAATCCTCATCTTCATGATCATCGTTTGTATTTAAACCAACTCCATCGCCCATGATCCATCTGGAGACCTTTGCTGCAACTCTTTTGTCATTTATCGTGTTGGAGAGTTTTTTAAGATCTTCTGATGCAGAGGAGTCAATAAAAGGGTTGAATGGCGTTTGAGCATTGCCACTTAAAAATGTAGACTTGTCTGAAGTGAGTGAGTTCGGCAACACTAAAGTGTCTATCCTAGAATTAAAAGGATTAGTTTCCTTAGGCTTTGAAACGGCATCACCTGGAAGGTTAGATTTGGGGAAGCTTTTATCATGGCGAGTAGTGGCTCTGTCTTCTAAGAAACTGGCGGAAGTAGCAGAGCTTCCGTCAGACTTGACGGAAGTGACGTAGGAGGTGGCGGGACCAACGTTTTTAAAGCGTTCTTCGTGTGTCGCATGGTTTTTGTGTTTGAAGGAACCCATTTGAGGAAAATCTGGCTCATCCAAATTCATATTTGTTTTGTTTTTTGGATCATTTTTTTGTACCTCGGCTTTGATTACCTGATCGAATGGAGGCCCATATTTTGAAGTCATCAGATAGTCTCCAGAACTAGAATTCTTTGCTGCCTTACTTTGGGGTCTTAATGCCAATCCTGCTAGTTGAACAGGCCCGTTTCGATCGGGGCTGTTTGGTACCTCATCACTAATCCCTTGATCGATAAACGGGCTTTCTTTAATGGATCCCTTCTTCCAGTCGTCCTTCCGTAAACTTGACGACGCGTCCGAAAGATTCCGGTGTATTATCACACCCAAATTAGACTTTTCTTGAACTGAATAAGTCCTCCGAAAAGGCAGGGCTTGGGTTGAACTCTGGTTTTTTTGGAATAGGGCTTCGAATTTGTGGATTTTGTTTCGCACCGAATGAGTGGAAGGGATTTGAGTAGTCACTCTTAAGCGCTCTTTCTTTTTGTTTATAGATTTTATAGACATCATTTCGAAGACATTATCGTCCTCGGGATGTTTCTCACAGTCAGCTGATTCCAAGGTGTTGGTTATCTCAAATTGGTCCTCCAGGTTTTCTTTGATATTTTCTTGCGGGTCGGTGCTCGGTGAAGCAAATTCCTCCAAGTCAATTCTGGAAATTCCATGCCTCTTTTTGGCTCGTTCCAAAGAGTCATATATATTCTTTCTAAACGGTGACGCTGTTGAATTATTTTCATCTTTGGATTCTTCTGCTGTGGCAAACAAGGTCTCTTCTCTGCTAGGTAACTCAATGGGAACAGGACTTATGTAAAGTCCTGCCCCTTTAGTCATGCGAGGAAAAGTTCCACCTTTCTCTAGATTTAATGGAACCAATTTGTTACTATGAGTAGAAGGCAGTTCAAGGCCAGAATCCTTTGTGGGTGACCTACTACTCAGGTTAAAATTAAATCCATCGGCTTCACTGATGTTAGATCTAGTGGTCATGGAGTCTTTCGCATCAATAATGTCCTTTGGCCTTTGCCCACTAGGTGCAAAGGTCCACCAGGGGCTTTTAGTATTCTCTGGGCTGTCCAGGCTTTGATTTAGTTTTAGCCTGGATTGAATGGCCTGGCCAGCACTTGCTCGGTCCAAAGCAAGATGAACTCTGGCCTTTTCCACAGGTGATGTTTCAGATACCACTTTTTGACCAGTCCTCTGAGGAGGTTTTAAATTCGGTGAGTCTCTTAGTTCTTTTGGATTTAAAACTTTAGGCGAGTCATTTATTTCAGAACTCTCGGAATGTTCTTCCGATCTCCTATTCAAGTCTATATCTCTGATAACCACAGTCTGCCGGCGATTGTCTCGTTTTGCTTTCCAGTCTAAGCTCCTGCTTCGGTTGGACATATACGAAGGTCTGGCCTCTGACCTTCCTCTCACGTTGGTGGCTAGAATGTCATTATGACCAGAATTACCTTGAGTTAAATCACTCGTCATAAAGTCAAGGGGCAAAACTTTTTTTGTGTAACTGACTGGCAAATGTACTGAGTGGTTTGCCCGGTCATTTTCCCTCAAGCTGCTGGGGCGCTCTGTTGTTTGCGGGTTCTCAAAATGGCGAAAATATTTTCCCTGAGAATTTATGTCATCACTGATGGCTACTAGATGAGACACTCTTTTTCCTGCACTTGTTCCTCTCCAGTCTAAACTCTTGCTTCTATTTGACCAATGTTCTTTCTTTAACTCTGCCCTTCCTCTGACCATGGTGACAAAATCTGGGTTCAACTGGGAGGTAGTGTCTTTAGCGGAGCTCACAGACAAATCTGCTGTATCACTGACATCTATTGGCTGTCTGGTTGGTTCATTTGAATCCGTGCCTCTGGTGGACCATTTTCTCTCCAAACTCTCAGAATGCCCCAAAGAATCTTTCTTTATATCTTCGGTATCCCCGATGACAAGAGTCTCTCCTCTTCCTTGGCGCTTTCCTCTGCGCCAGTCTAAACTTTTGCTTCTGTCTGGTATGTTTTCTTGTCTCCATTCTGTCCTGCCTCTCACCGGAGTGCTTGGATTTCTAACATAATCTGGAGTTCCTAGAGTCGCAGGTTTAACTGACACTTCTGGCTTGTCTCTGGAATTAACATGTAACGAACCTTTATTTAAAAGGGTGTTAAGTTTATTTAGAATCGGTCTGCTGCTTGTCTCTTTAGTCTCGGGACCCTCAGAATTCTTTACCGAGCTAACATCAAAGTCAATATCCCTGATTACAACGGACTGATTTACTTTACCTCTACTTTGTTTTATTTCTCTCCAGTCCAAGCTTTTGCTCCGGTTGGATGTATACTCTTGCCTCCACTCCGTCCTACCCCTTATTTTCATGCTTGAATTCCCAAGGATATCTGTTTTTTCTTGAGCAGAGTCACTTTTCTTTGGGCTCACATGACAATCGTTCTCCCTCGTGAGACTAACCTGATTAAGAACTCTCGGTCTTCTATTGGTTGGGTCGGCATCTGGCGAAGAGCCTAAATTAGGCTGAAATCTGGGTATGTCTTTTCTCCTCTCATTGATATGGAGTAGGTCCTGCTGTCGTTCCTTAGCAGAACGCACTTTGAATTTAACTCCAGCTGAATACATCAGGGCTCTTGTGGGTTCACTTTGGTTTGGAATAGCCAGTTCTCCAGAAGATCTGTCTTACTCTCATGGTTGTTATTCCTGCAACACGAATGCTTTGTATAGTCCAAATATGGGTCAGCTGTGTGACTCAAACTCCACCATGTGATTAAGGTTATCCATCAAATGTATGAAGAACAGCTCGTCAGAGAAATCCATGTACAAAAAGCAAATATCATCCACTTATCCATACGCAGGAACCGGCCTTCAGATGGAGCAACAAAAATATCCAAAGAATTGAGGATATTGGGAATTGAAAATTATTAGTTTGGATCAGTTACTTTAAATTGCCGGTAACCTCCCTAAACATGTCCCGCGATTATCGGCTTCTTATTTTTCTCGTTTAGTAGGATCCCCAAATCCTACAGAAAAACAAAAATATTAAATTACTTCTTTTACAAAATGTTATCATTTAAATAATTTTAAATTATCATATACATTATTATAGATTTAATTACAAGCAATAAAATCAAATACTTAAAAAGGATTTTGTTACGTAACACGTGTTTCATAAGACAGTGTGTGAAAGGGCAATTTAATCATATTTTACAGCTTTATAAATACATTAGGCCATATTTTAGCAATCATTAAGAGAGCTGCCTTTGGCACACTGCATAGCTTGGTTTGGGGTATGCCAATGTGTCTATACTATCATTGCGATGGAAAAAAATACACCTTGAGCTGTGTAAGAGCGTAAAAGACATAAAATCCTTCTAACATATTATGTATTTATCCTTTATGTAACTCCTTGGTTAGTGTGCTGGGCTATGAACCTAAAGGTTGTTTGTTCAAAACTCACTGAAGTTACCGATATGGGTTCTTAAGCAAGACCCTTAACCCTTATTGCTCCAGGGAGGCTGTGACCTGACCAACAGTGTTTTCTATGATGTAGCATGTAGCAGTGTTTTCTATGATGTAGCTTCGCATGCTGGCCTCTCAGCTCTGGAAATCTAGGTTCATGTTTTCCCCGTATCAGTGTGGGTTTTTTTCTGGGCTCTGCAACCACAGCCCAAAAACAGGAATTCAAGTTCTATTGGCTACATTAAATTGCCCCTACATATATTGTGTGTTTGTGTGTATGTGTTCCCAGCAATAGATGCATCTGCCCAGTGCCAAAACCATTCACACTTTTATGGATATGTGAATACCACTCCCCCCAATAGGTATAGGTATAGGCAGTAGATAAAGAGATGATACATAACCTCTAAGACAAGAACGGACTGGCATGTGTCTAAAGAAAGATGCAATGCGTGAACTATTTTTAATCTTCAGGAATGGCAGTAGCTTGAGGTTATTTGTTCTTCGGAACAATGTAACAGGTTTCGGATGAGATTGCACAATAAACACAGAGGCTTATAAACAACTTAACTCCAAACAATAAAAACAGACAGATAAAGAGATAGACACATAAATTAAGAAATATATAGGAAGCCAAAAAGAGATACTGACAGACAGGTAGATACTGACAGAGTTACAGACACACATATAAATAGACAAGACAGACAGATAGATGGATAGATAGAACGACATAGAAATAAATGAATAGGAAGCCAACTAGTCAGACAGGTAAACATATTTATAATATGTTTGGTGTGTGTCATCTTTATAGCGATTGATGCACGGATAGAATTGAAGACACAAAGCACTTGGTGTATAGTGATTGGCGCAAGTGGAGTGGAAGACACAGGAAGCTAATGTGAAGCTAACACTGTAAGGTATGCTACGACTTGCATGTCATCAGCAAAGAGGACATCTGAATAACTGTGTCCGGTCACATTGCACCGCTTTGCTTATCGAAAGCTTTAACGAAGACGGAATCAAAGAGTTATTTTACCAAATGAGCAAATCGATGAGTGACCTCAATGAAATGTGCCTGCAAAAATGCTCGCCACCCGGCCTTAGAACAGGTAACGGCTAGTGAATATATAGATAGACAGATGAACAGACAAGCAAAAAGACTTGCACACAGATATGCAGACTGACAGAGACGAGACATGTGAAGACAGATATGACGGATGAATGTATAGACAGCCAGACGGGTAGCTACAGTAATTAGACCGACATATTAGATAGATAATATTATATGTACTGATCTGAACATTTATCTGGCCGCTGCTCTCTAACTGTTGAAGCATTTCAAAACAAACCTGTAAAAGACTCCTATAAATATGTATTTAAATGTTTTTAGTATCAATACATTTACTGTACCCTTAAGTGAACGTATTAAATGTTTTAGAACTTCCTTTAGAATTTCTTGTTAATGATATATATAAACTGAACATCCACATTTGAAACACTAACATTTAGAGCATCCTGTTTTCGTGGTGTTAGATTATCATGCATTGTTTTGTTTAAACTCCTGGCATATTTACAGCGACTCGTCATACTCTTGATCAAACCTGATCTGCAAGTGCATAACAGGACAAACACCCCAGACCGCAATCCGGACAGACTGTGTACGTACACACAAATACTTTATGTGCATATACAATTAAACTCTGATGTATCTATTACCCAGTCAGCACCACAAAGGTTTGCTCATGTGGTAAAGGTGGGGGCGGGCGGGGAAGGAGGGAGCGGGAATATAAATACACTGTTGGAACTTGATGTTACAAAACAATTGTAAAGTTGAAGATTAAAGCCGTTTAGTAGAGGATCAGAACATACATAAGTCATTATGTAAAACATCTCAGGTTTAAAGAGCTTTGTTCATAAGTGGTGGATTCATGGAGTTTACCCAGGTCCTCGCTGACATCACGGACAACAAACAAACAAACACACACACACACACACACCGTCCATGTAAGTGTCTGTAATTGCCGAGTACACTCATCCCATTTTCCGTTTAATCCTCTAATAGAGTACTACAGTGGGGGTTCCACATGACCATCAATAAAAAAACATTTCTGGCACTGGGCGGATACAACCAGGACAGGGAGCCAATCTATCGCTGGACACACACACCCACAAAAAAAGGCCAAATTTCAGCAGCCAAATTAGCTTGAATCCATATTTTTGGACTGCCGAAGAACCTCGGAGACACGGAGAAAACATGGAAACGGGATCCCCAGCACCGAGAGGCAGATGTGCTGACCACTACGCCACAGTGCCACCCAGATGTGAAACTGAAACTGCCACCCAGATGTAAAACTCACAAAATCATGAATAAAAATATCAATCCGCCAAAGTCAGAGCGCAAAGGGAATGACAAGTGACATGCTGATTAGTTTATCGCACATTAGTGAGCAGTAAGTTCAGTTCAAAGCTATGGTGAACAGGGACTCCCCTTTCATTTCAAATTTTATTTTGTAATATTTCTTTTGTGTACAGTGCACACACTCTCGAAGGTACACATCGGTGTGCATGGTATTGAAAGTAGCTCCACCACGGGTATAGTAAGGTTTGAAGTGGTGGAATCCAAGCTATCCGAGGTCCCCAGGATGTGCTTTTAACATTAATAAATGTTAGAATACTTAACTCGTCTTTTATAGTTTTCTGTCATTGATTTTCGGTTTCTGTCATTTTCCCAGCGTGCCATGCACAACGTATTAGCCTAAGATAAATGCTGCCATAATAGCTACTGCTCGTCTGGGATGGCTGTCTACAGGACTTTTCTCTGCCATTTTTCCCAAAAGAACATTATGAGTTGATGCTGATGCAGGATGAGGGAAACTTGTTTTAAAGGGTTTGTAATTTATCCAAAGGGGATTTAAGAAGGATAATGTAAGACCTATGTGTGAGCCAGTTTAGTTATTTCACACTGAACTTATCCAACTGTGGATTTATGGAGCCTGCTTTATGCACTGTGTCACAGTCGCAGGCCTTCCCCAAACTGTTTCCACAATAAGCAAACAGAAGAAGCAAACAATCAAGCAAAATGCATGTGGTTCCAGTGTAGTAGTACAAGTGTTTTACACACACACAAACACACACACACTATATAGCACTTAAACAACACAATGTAACTTCAAGTCAACCACACTTCTGTCACACAGTGTCCAGAGCATGGAGCAGATACCAGGAGACAGACCAGTACACCAGGAGACATGGAGGGAGGGGG
>JAOUQT010309069.1:0-15198 GCA_025769995.1 Xyliphius kryptos | reverse complement strand
AGTTGGGATACCTGTAAGTCGCTTTGGATAAAAGCGTCAGCTAAATAACGAAAATGTAAAATGTAATGTAAATCACGATCTGTAATCATCACTGCCTGTAAACAAAATGTCAACTAGAACATTCAAACAATGAAAGGAAATGCAGCAATAAACTAAAAAAAACACCTACTTACTCATAAGGAAGGAGCCGATTTTAAAAGTGGGAAAATTTCTTATATTTTATCTAATATCTTATATCTACTAAATTATTAGCCATTTTAGACAAAAGATACCACCCCTCTGTGATTACATCACAGGTGCATCATTAACTGCACAAAATCTAGTCCAAGCATCCATTTTCCATAGATGCAGTATGTATGAAATATCACACAACTTAAAACCACCAGAAAGAAAAGTGTGTTTAAAGCTCAGATAAATCAGAATAATTTAAAATATTAAAGTCATACTTTCTGAGGCAGAAGAAGAATTCTCCATTTGGGGCCAGTATCACTGCTCCACTTCTGACTTATAAAACTCTCCTCCTGCATTGGAGTTAAACTGCAGGCCTCTATTTTACACCAGTCAGGAAAATTACCTAAATAATGCAAAAGACAAGTAAACCAATGAGAAATCCATATCCATCAGTATTATTTCCATAATGCTGATGTAACAGTAAAATTCAGCTGACAGCTGTTTTTTAAGGTTTACATTGTTTTATACATTGCTTATGAAAACATGCCTGCAAAGATGCACCTTTAAAATGATTAGTGTCTATTTCAATTTTGCTGATCACACCAGAATGACCGAGTCTGAAGATGGCCCACTCATATCCAGGGACCTGCAATATGCCCTTCTCGTCCATCTAAAAAACAGAACACGTGGTCATTATGCAGCATTTGATGTTTATAAAACATGTTGTCATTACTGTTTAAATACGTTTACTTCTAACACTTCGGGACGATCCAGACGTCTCGCCGTCTCCCACCCATCTGCCATGTTTTCTGCTCTCCCTAAACCTGCAAATAGGCAAATGTTCCAATTTGTCAGTTCATGGCATATGCACTTTGCCTGACTGAGGTAACCATTAAATGGGTCTTTACTTATTCATGCAAAAGTGTAGAGATTTTTTAAAAGCTATCATGCACACGGGACAGTCAGTATCTGTAATTTAAACATGACAAAAAGGATTCCATCAAATATAGCAGATTTCCACAAAGCATTAACATTAATAGTTAAGTAGCTGTAGAAATAGTTTATGTGCATTCAAAATCCCTGAAATTTGCCTACTCACTTAGCCAGGAATTGAACTTTAGTGTATTAATGCCTAAGTGTGTATATGTAACTTGATGCTCCTACCTGTGTTTACAAATACTGTTCTATTATATAAAACCCAATCTGTACTTGCTTTCCTACTCAATAAACTACTTAGGGCAGTGGTTTAGTCCATACAGCTCTGCAGTGTTCAACTGTAATCCTCGGCATGCCACGCACTAAGGCATCATAATTACTTTAACATTTGGGCATTTTGCAGACGATTTTATCCAAAGCGGCTTACAACAATCCCAACTTGATGGCTGGGTCAGAACACAGGGTTGAAACAGAACCCTGGATCAATGAGTGTTAAGGGTCTTGCTCAAGAACCCACATTGGTAACTTCAGTGCAGCTGGGATTTGAACCCTCAACCTTCAGATTGATAGCCCAACGCCCAAACCACTGATCCACCACTATCCTTGTAATTAGAGCATATGGTAACACTATCTATAAATCTGTTATTCCTATTGCATTATAAGTGCATTCATTAAGCTTTATGAAGTATTCATAATGTTTATAACATTTGTCAGAAGCCTTTGTTAATGTACATAGATGTTAATAATTATATAAAATATAGTATCACCTATAATATCATCTGTTAAACTGTTTATTTTTTACTAAAGCACCAAAGGTCATTAAGAACTTTATAAAATGGTGCCATAGCATTGAAAACGTTTACCACAAAATCAAAATTAAATAAATCATAAAATCTTAGCAAACGTCATAAATATTTTTTGTCATATAATTTTTTTTTTTTAAATATCATGATGCTGATCAAAATGATCTTAAAAGGAACAATTTACTCAATATATTGTCATATATTTTCACTTGGTTAATTACATTTTTTCTTGATTTGTGATCTTATCTTTATTTAAATATTTTTGCCGCACACAAAGAAGATTTTTATATTTTTTATTGTAATTCAGTTTTTTTTTTTTTTTTTTAATATCCAAAGAGCACATACAGGCTTTCATGTTTTTAAGCAATTAATCCCCTTCACATTTTGGTTTTCCAGGACCACACAAAGGGCAGATTACTAACTGTTTATTTTGTCATTTATTAGAGGATCTAGATTTCTGTAAAGCTGCAATCAAAACTACTGTATTGTATGAAATGCTAAGTTAATAAAGTGATTAAGAATTGAATTGCAGAGAAGTGAGTGGTTGGAGAAAATTCCAATTTGCATATTCATAGGCATTTTGTGAACTTGCTAGATCAAGCAATTTATAATATTTAATATGGAGGAAACATTTACTGCTCTTCAAAATAAATACTGGCTGCCGCTAACAAGGCAGTCAACATTAATAAATGTCAGAGAATGTGTTTTTGAGAAGGTGCTTATATACTGCTACATTCAATACCAATCATGTTTCTTGGGTGACCAAAATGTGCATCACTGTAGCCCACACACACTCCGCCATTGACCAGTGCTACCAGATCCACTTCTTCCTGACTGCTTGCTCCAGACCAGTCTCTTTGTCCGATTCCATAAACCCGCAATCTGGCTATACCGCCATCTGTTAACAGCCAATAGATGTTAAAAATGAAATTTGTATTAAACATGAAATCACAAAAAATTAAACAAAAAAAAAAGTTAACAAGAAGACGTTATGTTTTAAAAACTGTTATAATAACAAGTTATAACATGTAATATACAGAATGTATGCAATGTAAAGGTCGTAACAAACATTAAGTATGTGACACCAACTGTAAAAGACGGATGAGGAAACATGATAGTTTGGGGCTGTTTTGCTGAATCCAGAGTTGGCATGTTGCACATGCTGACTGGCACACTGGACAAAAAGGCCTACCACAGCATTTCAAGGCTTCATGCAACACTCACCAGTCTATGACTATTTAGCTAGCCGGTCGGGGTTCATATTACACTAAGACAGTGTCTTATCTTCAGTAATTCATTAGCTTCCACTTAATCCTATACCAATGCGGGGTGGAGGGGGGGGTGTGTGTGCAAAAAATGGAGAGACCACAATGTCTCTGATTTTACTCTTTAAAGGTATATGTTTTAGTAAAATGAACATTTTTATTTTATTCTAGAAACTACTGACAACGTCTCCGAAATTCCAAACAAAAATGCAGTACTTATTTGCAGAAAATGAGAACTGGTAAAAATAATGAAAAACATGCAGTGCTTTCAGACCTCAAATAATGCAAAGAAAACAAGTTAACATTTATTTAGAAACAACAATACTAATGTTTGACTTGGGAAGAGTTTAGAAATTAATATTCAGTGAAATCACTATGTTTTTTAATCATAGCTTTCATGCGTCTTGGCATGCTTTCCACCCGTCTTTCACACTGCTTTTGGGTGACCTTATGCCACTCCTGGTGCAAAAATTCAAGCAGTTCAGCTTTGTTTGATGGTTTGTGACCATCCAACTTACTCTTGATCACAAAGACAGAGCATTAAATAGACTCTTCACTGACTGGGATGACCTTCATCATTCGAATTTCAGTCAGCAACCGCAAAATGACATCACGTAACCAACAAATTGAATGGCAAATGGCAGCTGGGTTAAAGTGCATGGCAAGAACAGTTCGTAACAGGCTCCTAGAGGCAGGACTCAAGTCATGTAAAGCTACAAAAAGGCTTTTATCAATGAGAAGCAAAGGAGAGCCAGGTTGAAGTTTGCATAAGGATTGGACCATAGAGAACTGAGTTCAATTTTCAGTTTTGCCCAACATCTGGTGATCTAATGATTAGACAGAGACCTGAAGAGGTGTACAACCCACAGTTTATGCACGTCCTGTAAAATTTGGTGAAAGATCGGTGATGACCTGAAGATGCATCAACAAGGCTGGAATTGGGCAGGTGCATATGCGAAGGACGCATATGCCACATACAAGGTTATCCTGTAAAAACACTTGCTTCCTTCTGCTCTGGCAATGTTCCCCAACTCTGAGGACTGTTTGGTGTACCAGTAGGACAAAGCTCCATGCCACACAGCTAGGTCAATCAATGTGTGGATGAAGGACCACCAGACCAATACCCTGTCATGGCCAGCCCAATATCCATACATGAACCCTATTGAAAACCTCAGGAATGTAATCAGGAAGCTGAATGGCCACAAGCCATCAAACAAAGCTGAACTGCTTGAATTTTTGCACCCGGAGTGGCATAAGGTCACCCAAAAGCAGTGTGAAAGATTGGTGGAAAGTATGCAGACACATAAAAGCTGTGAATCAAAATCATGGTTATTTCACCAAATATTTATTTCTGAACTTATCCTAACTAATCATTTTTGCATCTTTTTCATTATTTTGACAATTTCTCATTTTCTGCAAATAAATACAAATTTTTGCTTAGATTTACAGAGACATGTTGTGAGTAATTTATAGAATACAAGAACATTGTTCATTTTACTCAAACATATACAGTAGCTATAAAGAGTCAAATTAGAGAGCACTTTAGAGCATCCAATTTACCTTGAATCCATGTTTTTTGGATTGTGGGAAGAAACCCAAAGAAAACCCACATGAACATGGGGAGAGCATGGAGAACTCCAACCAAAACAGGATGCAAACCTGGATCCCCAACATTGAGTGGACAACGAACGAACCACTCAGCCACCATGACACCCTAGATTTATTTTCTTAAACCAAAATCATTTTATGAGCGTATTATGATGAGTGTGATTTTACATGAACTTTCGCTGTTTGCCATGTGTCTTTGTGTTTAAACCCATATGGAATCCATGTATTGTTATCTATAATGTAAAATGCTTAAACTACTAAAATGGTACAAGAAAACTAAAAAGAACTAAAACAGGAGATAAAAACTCAGATGAAAGGTTTGCAGCTCAGCTACCCAAAAGAGGTCAAAGGCCATATCAGTAATTCACATGTCTGATATGAAGAGACTTTGCTACAGAAGGATGAACATAAGCTGATAAAGTGATCTATTTTGCCTACTGTGCTTACACACAGAGGAATTTATCCTCCACATTTAACCCACCCGTGCAGTAAAACCCACATATACACACACACACTGATTGGGCAGCCTTGTATACGGCGCCCGGGGGGAAATTGGGTGGTTGTAACCACAAGCTTACAACTGCCCTACGGATACAATGGCATTCCAGTGACAAAATAAGCAAATATTTCTAATCAATTGCTGTGGAAACCATCAAAGATTGGTATTTACTTCAAACAGATGTTCGTAGAATTGAAGATGAGATAATTATGTCATATGGACATTGTGACTTTGACCCATTAAAAGAGAAAAAAAAAAACAAGAAACTGAAAAAGCAGAAAGGGACAACCGCACAACACATGAAAAGGAACCTGTGGTAAATCTCAGTAACGGAAAATATGATGTCAGTACAAGGTTATAGAACACAGAAGCACAAGTAAACTTGTAAACGGCCACTAGAAGCGTTGTTGCAAGACATGGACAATCTTTCACTGATGTGTATAAGAAATGCTGAACCTTACAAAGAGCTAGATGGCAAAATGCTGGGTTCCAGTGTATGCATAATAAATTTGGTAACATGGCTGCTAGAAAATAACATATACTGTATAAGAATTCGTAACAAAGGCAAACTGCAGATGCTAAACAATGTAAAGATTCTGAATGCTGTTTTTTTTTTTTTTTTGCATAATCTTTTGTTATCACTGTAATAATAACTGATTTAAGATCTGCTATCTTAATGCAAACAAACAAGTGATTGTAAGTTTCAAAGCTTTTTGGTAGGAAGAGTGCATAACTCAAATAAAAGCTTAATTAGATCCATCCACTATTATCTTCTACTAGGGTTGCGGTGGGGTTCCTCGGGCGCTGGGCTGATACACCCAGGACAGGGCGCCAATCCATCGCTGGGCACACACTCACTCACACATCCACACACACTATACAGTGCAATATAGGGCATTCAATTTACCGGGATTCCGTGTTTTTGGACTGTGGTAGGAAACCGGAAAACCCATGCAGACATGAGGAGAACATGGAAACTCCACCCAGATCTGTAACCGGGAATCCTCAGCGCTGAGAGGCGAACATGCTAACCACTAAGCCACCCGCTTAATTAGATTATCTCCTAATTGGGTGCTTATTCTTTGAGGACCACCAAGTCTAGAGAAATTCGCATTAAAAAAATAATAAATACAAAGTATTCTACAATTAAGTTAATAGTATAGTGCACGTATCTACAGTTGAGAATCAACTAGACATCAGGAAGCAAGTCTCCAGAATCATCTCTTTAAGGTAAGAAGGTATTCCTAATGAATGAGTACCTAATTCAAATTAGGAGAACTCAGAGAAAAATTCAATCTTAAACAATCCAGATTTGAATCCTTATCTGGATGGAGTTCCATGTTCTCTCAGTGTTTTTGATGGTTTTAAAAAGTCCCAAAACATTCAAGGTCAGTTGCCCCTGTATGAGGTGTGTGTCTGTGTGAGTGAATGTGTGCTCAGCAATAGATTGGTGACCTGTTCTGGAATTATCTACCCAACGTTTCAAAAAATTTCCCCTGAATGGGCATGGGGATTAAGTCTGTAAAGAGCATTTATAAGCCTTTATAAGCCATTATTTACTCTTATGTACGCAGTCCCATAGTAACACTTTTTATAAATCCAGTATTCATAATGCATTATAAGTGCATTTATAAAGATTTATAACATTGGTCTTTAATAACAGAGCATTTATAATCCTTTAAAGCCATTATGTACTCTTATGTACGCAAATCGGTATTCATTATAAGTGCATTTATTAAGATTTTATTAATATAAATATAGCCTTTGTTAATGTACATATATGTTTATAAACATAGTCATAAATTTGTTATTAACAAATTGACAAAAGGCTTTATAACCCAAAGTGACATAATGTATTATAATCTGAACTTATTTAAACTTTTGATTCTTTGAGATTTTTAGACATTCTTACCAAAAACAAGATGATTACACTTTACTTAAAAGTCTGTAAAAAGCATTTGTAGGCTTTTATTAAGCATTATGTACTACTATGTATGCAGGCTTTTTCAAAGAAGTCATTAACAACAACATTTTACTTTATGCCTATTAAGAGAACTTATAAGCTTTTATAAACAGCTCTGAGCATTTATGAAATTATTTTCAGGAAAAGCACTCGTTAAACACAAATGGTATATGGCATTACGCCATTGGCCTTTATAACAATTTAATAAGCCATTAAAATAAATAATTTATAATGCATTATGTGTTATAAAGCCTGATGGCATTTTCCAATAACAATTTATGAGGTTAATCAAGTACATCTATGTGCATTAACAAATGCTTATGACACATATTATAAAGCATTATGAATACTTTATTATTATTTTTTTAATGTGTTAGCAATGCATTATAAATAGTGGACATGTGTAAAGTGTTACCAAATTATTTAGGAGTTGTTCCGCTTATTCCTTTATGAGGAGTGGGGGTGGGGGGGCAGATACAACCAGGACAGGGCGCCAATCCATCGCTGGGTACACACTCACTCACACAGTGACACACACATACACACACTATACAGGGCAATTTAGAGCATCCAATTTACCTTCATGTTTTTGGAATGTGGGAGAAAACCGGATAACCCGGAGGAAACCCACACAGACATGGGGAGAACATGCAAACTCCACCTAGATAGGGATTCGAACTGGGAATCCACAGCGCTGAGAGGCGAATGTGCACAGAATACTAATTCATTTATTCATTATCTTCCTCTTAATCCTCTACTAAGGTCATGGGGGGTTCCCCATGCCCATCCGGGGGAGAACCTCTCTGGCGCTGGGCAGATACACCCAGGACAGGGCGCCAAACTATCGCTGGGCTCATACTCACTTACACAGATTATATGGGGCAATTCAAAGCAGTCAATTTCAGCACTGAATATCACCTCTGCAATATCCTGCCATTGCGCTTGAATTTTTAGATTGCATTTTAAAAAATTACTTTAACAATATTTAATTATTTAAACAATATTTGTAAAGAATTTAAAGATAGAAATAAATATTTTAAAGCAATGGTTAATGTTTAAAATATCCTGAAGAACAACAGTAAATTTCACCTTGTGATAATATCGTATAAGATGTCAATGACAGATCACAACTTACTAAATGAAGATAAAAAAAGAATATACAAAAGACTTGTGCTTACAAAAAAAGATGTTAGTGACCAAAACACTTTTAGACTAAACTATTTAAATGAACCTTCAGTTCAAGATAATTAAATATAAGAGGTTTTATAACCTACAATTAAAACATAAAAACTGGTAGCAGTTTTTCCAGATACCACACAACAGAAAAGCTAAAAAACATTCAATGTTAACTAAGACTGTCACGCCCACGCCTGATAACTGAGCACCTGGGTGTCATCTCTCACCGCACTAATCACTTGCCCTTTATAAGTCGCTCCCGCACTTCACTCGGGGCGTTGTATTATTTTCAGTTACCCTATCTGGTTTGGTTACAGTGAGTTCGCGGTTTGGCAGGAGAAGCTCAGCGGCGATCACGGCACAGCTCTACCGCGGATCCACCGCGCTCATCGTTTCACTTCCTCCTTCCACGGAGAAGACACGCACCGCCGCGCTCGTCGTTTCACTTCATCCTTCCACGGAGAAGACACGCACCGCCGCGCTTATCCCGCGCTCATCGTTTCACTTCATCCTTCCACGGAGAAGAACCACGCCGCCGCTCTTATCCCGCGCCGCCGCTCTTATCCCGCGCCGCCGCACTCATCGCTTCACTTCCTTCTTTCACGGAGAAGACCTGCTTATCCAGCGCCGCCGCGCTTATCCAACGCCGCCTCGCTTATCCCGCGCCGCCTTGCTTATCGTTTCACTTCCTCCCTTCACGGAGAAGACCTGTGTTCCTCCTTTCGAACTGCCTGAGTTTAACAATCCTGCCAGTAGGTGGCACTGCTGACTAAGTTAATAAACTGTTTTTGAACTTACCTGTTTGTCATATATCCAGCACACTTTACAGAATATAACGCCATGGAGAAGGATTCAGGACAAGTTGGGAGACTCTGAGCACCAACGTGAATCGCTTTGTGCGCTCATGTTCCCTGTGTGCGGCTTGCAAAACTCCTACCGGTAGGTAAGCTGATGCCATTACCCATACTGTCGCGTCCATGGTCCCTAATCGCAATTGACTTGGTGGTAGACCTCCCCAAGGCTGAGGGGTGCACAACGATTATGACCATCATCGACCGGTTCTCGCGGGGAGTCAAATTTCTTCCGCTACCGGGCATTCCCTCAGCATTTCAGACGGCTGAACTTCTGTTTCGGCACGTCTTCACACAGTTTGGTATCCCAGAGGACATTCTGTCTGACCGGGGCCCGCAATTCACCTCCTGTGTGTGGAGGTCGTTTTTTGAGAAGCTGGGCACGGCAGTCAGTCTCACTTCTGGGTACCATCCTCAATCCAATGGACAGTGCGAGAGAGCCCAACAAGAACTGGGCAAGTTCCTGCGCGTTTTTGCTTACACCCATCCTTTGGACTGGGTGCAGTTCTTACCGTGGGCAGAGATCACGCAGAACGCTCTCCGGCACTCCGCCACCGGCTTGACGCCCTTTCAATGTGTTCTGGGCTATCAACCGCACTGTGGGACCCGGAACCCTCTGACGCCCCCTTTGCGGTTTAAGCGCAGCGAAGAGGTCTGGGGTCAGGTGCACCAGCGCATAGAGACGGTTTTTCCACGCAACAAGCAAGTGGCGGACCGGTCACGTCGGGAGCAGCCTACCTACAATCCTGGCGATCTTGTATGGTTGAGTTCCCAGGTCTTCTGGTGTCGTATAGGTACCCGCAAACTTTTGCCACGGTATTTAGGCCCCTTTAAAATTAGCGAGAAAGTAAATGACGTCACCTTCCACTTACAGCTACCACCCGGTTTACGTGTCCACCCGGTGTTTCACGTGTCTTTGCTGAAACCAGTGGTAGCAGGGCCTCTCAGCTCCACGTGGCAAGAGGGTCAATTGGGATTCTCCACGTTTGCGGTTCCTGAGGTGTATAGGGTCGCTCCCTGCTTGACTCCCGCCGCAAGGGGTCCGTCATCCAACACCTTGTGGACTGGGAGGGGTTCGGGCCCGAGGAGCGTAGTTGGGTCTCTGCCAGGGATATCTTGGATCCCCAGCTTGTCCAAGATTTCCACCTTCGCCACCCCTGCAAGCCCGCATCGCGGCCCAGGGGTCGTCCACCTTGCCGGGGTAAGTCTTTTCACCTGCCCTCACGGTCTTTTTCAGGGGGGAGTACTGTCACGCCCACATCCATATCACGCTCTCACTCACCTGATTACTGAGCACCTGGGTGTCATTGCTCACTAATCACCACACTAATCACTTGACCTTAATAAGTCACTCCTGCACTTCACTCGGGGAGTTGTATTATTTTCTGTCACCCGATCTGGTTTGGTTTCAGTGAGTCCGCGGTTTGGCAGGAGAAGCTCAGCGGCGATCAGAACCCAGCTCTACCACGGATCCGTTGTGCCCTTCGCTTCACTTCCTCCTTCCACAGAGAAGACCTGCGCCACCGTGCTCATTGTTTCACTTCCTCCTTCCACGGAGAAGACCCGCGCTGCCGCGCTTATCCCGCGCCACCGTGCTCATCATTTCACTTCCTCCTTCCACGGAGAAGACACACAGCGCCGTGCTTATCCCGCACCGCCGCGCTTATCCCGCACCGCCGCACTCATCGTTTCACTTCCTCCTTCCACGAAGAAGACCTGCGTTCCTCCTTTCGAACTGCCTGAGTTGAACAATCTTGCCAGTAGGTGGTACTGCTCACTAAGTTAATAAACAGTTTCTGAACTTACCTGTTTGTCATCTATCCAGCACACATAACACACACACTGAATCTGTTGCTGAAAATAATCTATGAGAATTAAATCAATAGTTAATCGATTCATGTCCAGACCCACCCGGACTGCTGTCCACTTCTTATTGACACCTGACCTGAAGTCTCAACTTAAACACAACAACTTAGATTTTTTAGAATCAGAAAGCCAGAGGAGGAGGATGAAGTATGAGACAAAATCATTTCAGATAAAATAAGGGCAACGGTCAATATTACAATCTTTTTGGTATTGTGTATTTTGTAAATTATGATTTTGAAATTCATTTATTCATTTATTATCTTCCGCTTATTCCTTTACTAGGGTCTCGGTGGGGTTCCTCATGCCCATTTATGGAAGAACATCTTGAGTGCTGGGCAGATATACCCAGGACAGCGTGCCAATCTATTGCTGGGCACACACTTACTCACACATCCACACACACACACAAACTATACAGGGCAATTTAGAGATTTAAATTTTACCTGGAATCTATGTTTTTGTACTGTGGGAGGAAACCGGAAAACCCAGAGATAAACCACCCGGAAACAGGGAGAACTTGAAATTCCATCCAGATTGGGATTTAAACTGGGAACCCCCAGCGCTTAGAGGCGAACGTGCTAACCACTAAGCCACCGTGTCCCTGTGTTCTCCCCGTGTCTGTGTGGGTTTGCTCTGGGTTCTCCAGTTTCCTCACAGTTCATAAACATGGATTTAGGGTAAATTGGCTGCTCTACATTGCTCTACACTCTATAGTGTGTGTGTCCATGTAAGTGAGTGTGTGCCCAGCGATGAATTGGCGCATCTTTCCTGGGTGCATCAGAATAAGTACCCAAAACGTTCTCCCCTGGATGGGTAAGGGAAAACCTACTGCAACCCTAGTCGTAGTACAGGATTAAGCTAAAAATAATAAGTTAATATGAAATAAAATTGTTTTAAAGTTATAAATTTACTGTTTTTTATGTTATGTCATATAGCCCATAGTTTTGGTAACATCATAGGTTAAAGGGCATAATGCTGTGGGTCTCCGTATATACTGGTGGTCGATGGAAATGGCAACCAATTTTTTTTTTTTACCTTGTTCTGAACATACTTTTTGTTACATTTTGAATACTTTTATCAAGTTTGCTATGACTGCCTGAAGTCTGGTTAAGAGCAGATTAAGTAGAATCTGATGAGTCTGGGTCGTTTCATGACTGTGTTCCACAGGCCACAGCAAACCCGCCTAGCACAGTCACCAGTAAGGGCAGCAAAGCCTCTGACATGCTTTCTGAAGCACCCAAACGCAGTCTATAGTTCGACAACCTGATCTTAAAATGGAAATAAAATCTGAAAAAATGTAAAGTAGAAGCACAGCAATGCACGATTTCTGTTAATAGCAGCACAAGCAAACCAACTGTGCTTCAAACAGAACTATGCATTCTCAAACTCCACTAAACAAATGCCAGTCCAAATAATAGCATCTCCAAAAATTACAGAATTGCATGCAAAGTGTGGGGCTCAAATTTTGACAGTATTTGGATCTGAATTTTGTATGTCAAAAAAAAAATGTATTGGCACAATTTGTAAATTAGATTTTTTAACTTGTAAATTTGCTGTTAAAAAAATATTTTAAAATTACAACTTGCATTTTTCAGATATAAAAAACTGATTTTAAAAACAGATTTGAATAAATATTCTGTATAAAGATGGTTATTAATCAAGGTGGGAAATACACTTAGCTCTTCTGTTAAAATGAGGAGGGGTATCAGACAGGGATCCCACTATCAGTTCTGTTTTACAGACTTATAGCAGAACCTCAATTGTAGAAATGAAGTTTGGGATTGAGAGGGTTTCAGGTGCAGGAGCCTGAAGGGGAGGAACATTTGTACTGTCTGCATACAGAGATGATATTCTCATGTTCATCAGTGGAAAGGAGAATGTAAAGACAGGCCCCCCGTCCACTGTCCCACTGCAATAACTGTACAACTAAAACTTCTTTACAATCTCCAACAATTAAAATAGGTTTGTTAACATCCTTCTGTCCCCATAGCAGTATTATTAGATCATCAGAATAAACCCACAACAGGTGATAAAGCTGAACTTCCTGTCCTAGCAGTGGCTCAATGGTATGTTAAGGCACAGTCTTGATATTTATTCCAACATACTTTAAAAGGTGAGACAAGCGAATTGCAGCTGTAATCGCAGCAAAAGGTGTCCCTACAACGTATTAACGCAAGGGGGCCGAATAATATTGCTAACAACTAACAAAATAAATTTTGTTTCACTCCACGATTGTATCCCACTTGTATTACATATTCTACATTTATAGCTATTTTCAACTTTTTTTTTAAAGATCGCAAACTTTCACAGAACAGGGTTTTTCTAAAAATCTAAAGTAGAAGACCACCTAAATCCATTATGACTTAAAAAAAAAACCTCTAAACACCTTAAGATTTGTTGTGGTAGGATAAACACAAGCAAAAAAAAACAAAAAAAACAAAAAACAAATAAAACCCCAAAACAGCAGATGGCTTCCACTGAAGCTGTGTTTCTTTATGTAAGAAACAGCATTAGATTCATTACAAATTAGGACACAAATAAAGTAATTTATTAATTCATTTATTAAACTAAGTTCTTAAAAAGCACAATAAAGAGGACACATACCACATTCAGCGGAGTAGACGGCTAATTTAACCCATAAACAGAGTAGCAGCTTTGAGTTTTTACTAAAAATACATCACATACAGTTAAGCCCAATTAAAACCCATCTTAAGCTCTGTTTAGTGCATACTGAGCCTTTTTTTAATGCCCCAATTAAATATTCTAGCTGGACAAACTAGAGGTTAGAGGGGTAGAGTGATCATAGAGCTACAGCAGCACTTCTACAAGACTACTAGAGACCCTTGTATCATTGTGTGTTGGCGTATCGGTGTGTGTTGGCTGTGTATCGGTGCGTGTCGATGTAGAATTAGGTGTTGTATACTAAGCTTCATCTTTATTTTTGTCTTTTACTTTAACAGCAGAGTTTTAGATTTAAATATCTCACAGCTTTAGTTTAAAATCATGAGTATTTTTCTCTCTGCAGGATGGAGTGTTGCTGGATTACAGATGCAGGTTGTTCAGATCTGGCTGAAGCTCTCAAATCAAATTTGTCATTAAACCTCAGAGAACTTTATCTGACCTACAAAGGACCTGGAGGATCAGGAGTGCAGAAACTCAGATCTCTAAAGGGGAATCCAGACTGTAAACTGAAGAAACTAGAAGCTGAATCACACTATTGTTAATCATGTTGTTGAAGAGACTGAATCAAATGTTCAGATCAGCGGCTCAGTTCAGATAATCATTATTAATCTGTGACATCAAACCTCCAGATTACTTCAATACTCCACTTTCCTCCATCAGCGAATTAAACTGAATCAGTTTCGACTCCATCATTATTGTTCTTTCTTTTAGCGACATTATTTCATTTCCCAGCTGATGATGTCATTGAAGAACGTTATTGGTGACTTCTTTAGGAACAAGTTTAGTTTCTCTAGATGTGTCCTCTTCTCACATGTACACAGTGTTCCAAATTATTATCCAAAAAGTGTTTGGGAGTGATAAGGTAAGAATTTTTTTGTGTCAGTTAAACTCATTGATGGTGATGTGTGTCAGGGCTCTTTATATCACCAAAAGCAATTGCAGACACCTGTGCTAATTAGTTTGGCAGGTGTGTCTAATTAAATGCAAGACTTCCTAAGAAGGCTGTCCAACATTATTAAGCCGCCTACATTTTTAGCCAAAATTGGAAAGAAAAAGGATGGGTCGGCTGCTGAGAAGCAACAAATTGTGGAGTGTTTAGGTCAAGGCATGACTACAATCAACATTGCCAAAGTTCATCGTGATCATCGCACAATCAAGACGTATGTAGCTAATTCAGAGCAAACACGTGTGCGTGCTGATAGGGGAAAATTGAAGACTCTTTCCAACAGATTATGTCAGGTTAAAAGAGCTTGTCCCGTCTGCAGACCCCACCCATTACGTCCTCGCACCACAGCTGTGATTAATGGAGCTGTGATTGAAATCTGATGGTTTACAGTCTGATGGTTCTGTGTTTGTTAAACAGAATCAGATGGTAATC
>JAOUQT010309062.1:0-15198 GCA_025769995.1 Xyliphius kryptos | reverse complement strand
ATGGGGCAATTTAGAGCATTTGATTTACCTTGAATTCATGTTTTTGGACTGTGGGAGGAAACTGGAGAACCCGGAGGTAACCGGGAGAACATGGAAACTCCACCCAGATCGGGACTCAAACTGGGAATTCGCAGTGCTGATAGACAAACGTGCTAACCACTAAGCCACCGTGCTGCCTGGGACAATTTAGGGCAACCAAAACATTTTGATGGTGGCACAGTGGCATAGTGGTTAGCGCTGGAGTCACGGTTTGAATCCTGATCTGTGTGGTGTTTCCATGCCCTCCCTGTGTCTATGAGGGTTTCCTTCAGGTTCTTTGGTTTCCTCTCACAGTTCAAAAATATGTATGCAAGATGTAAAGGCTGCTCTCGATTGGTCTCCTGTGCCAAGCACCAGAAATGTTCTCCCCTGGCTTGGCATAGGGAACACTTCTGTGACCCCCCTAGGTGATTAAGCAGAAAATACTGAATTAATTAATTCAACATGTTTTTGAACTGTGGGAAAAAAACAGAACACCTGGAAAAAAGTCCACATGGACACAGGAATTTACCGTTCCGGTAAAACACGGACTTGTCCTTTATTTGTAAAATAAATGTTGCGTCCTGTATTGAAGCAATTTGTTCCATATTTCCAAAAACACGACACAAAATAAAACCCATCATCACTGCAGATTCCATTAACAAAAGTTGGGCCCGTGGTGGTCATGTCCCAGAAGAGCCATGGTGGCCACCCCACTCAGGAAGAACATAAAAACTCAACCCAGATCGGGATTTAAACCTGGATCCATATTGTGGAGAGGCCGACATTCTAACCACTACTCTGTATGTATGGAGATATTTCTGTACATCATTCCAGCCTCTTAATATATTGCATGCTTAGTATGACAAAAGAAAGCTCAAAGGACATTTGCCCCCTATATATGCACGCCATAATTACCCTCTGCTCGAGTTGAAATGCCTTCTGTTGACCACAGATGCCAGGCTGTGGTGCAGAGGCAGGTCATTTTCAGCAAAAAATGACAACTATGCATGGGAAGGCAACCGAGACAGACATACAGACAGACAGCATGGTTTTCCAAAACACTCAAGTGTTACAATGTAAACAACACCAATGCACTTGGCTTGCAATGCGTCATGGGGTATTAGTGTACTGTAAATATTATGCTTAAGCATCTGTTAGCAATGCCTTCCTGACAGCTTTTTAACATGGTATTCACCACTGTGAAAACAATGGTCCCTTAAGGGATTTGCTTCACTGTCCCATGCAGGAGATGCAAGTGTGTCTGTGCGCGCGCATTACAAAATAAATTGGTGAATGACCTCACGAGACATTTGAAGTCAGATTAACATAAAAAATGTTTGTATAGAATGGGGGGGGGGGGAGCTGATGGGGATGGAAGTTAATAAGAGGTAACTGACGCACCTGTCGGCGGCTTCACGCATGAATATGTGCAGCCTTCATAAGCTGGGACACCTTTAAATAAATTACTGACTTTAAGACTATACCTCACAATGCATTCTTTATTTTACACAAATTACTAGATAATACATAGCAAGATTATTCTGGCCCACATCCCCCATGTTCATCTGGCCCACTTGCCGCATGAAATGACTGCACTTGGGCGGACCACTCCCGGTTGCAAGGTGTGGCCCATACCAGGTTCCTATGTGGGCCAACCTTGCAACCGGGAGTTGTCCGCTCAAGCGCAGTCATTTTATGTGGTAAATTGGCCAGATGAACATGTTTCAGCCAAAGAATGTTCCATTGCCATACCCTTACCAGATGTGGGCCAGATCTGTTTTAGAACATGTGGGCCAAATGCATGTTTTCAGTTTGTGGACCACCTTTGCCTCATATGCAGATATCACTGTCATATCTCCACCAGATGTGGCCAGATCCATTTTGGAATAGGTGGGTCAAATGCATGTTTCAGTATGTGAACCACCTTTTGTTCACATGCAGTTTGCCAGTGTTGCATAGGCCTGCAGTGCCATAGCTTAGCCAGATTTGGCCCACATCTGTATGCTAGGAAAAATAATTTATTCACTCATTAATTATCTTCCACGTAATCCTCTACTAGGTTAGCGGTGGGATTCCCAAATCACACGTAAATGCATGCACAGACACACATAATATATGGGGCAATTTAGAGCAGTCAGTTTACCTTGAATCCATGTTTTTAGACTGTGGGAGCAAACCGGAGAACTCAGAGGAAACCCATGCAGACACGGGGAGAACATAGAAACTATACCCAGTTTGGGATTCAAACCTAGATACCCACCGCTGAGAGGTGAACGTTCTAACCACTACACTTATATTATTAAGTGTAGTGGTTTGTATATATTAAAGTTAAAGACACACACTGTGGACATGGTGCGTGACTGACACTGTGTAAAATATATGTATTTAAGTTTACATCCTGCTCTGTCGTAAGAGGGCGGAGACAGTGGCACCTTTGGGCAAGCGCAGTTCAGTTGCAGTTTGCGCATAGAGAGCTGCGGGTCTGTCTGAGCGCTGAGAGTGTTGTGGAACAGGGCTAACGGACATGTGGGTTTCCAAAGGTCTCCAACAACAACAAAAAAAGTTGTTAGATTTGTCGCTGGTCACTTTTAAAAATGTGGATCCTTGAGCAAGACCCTTAACCTTTATTGCTCCAGGGTGGCTGTATCAAATCTGTGTTGTGTGCATACTTTTAAGACACATTGGATCAAAGTGTCACCCAATAACAAAATATTATGTTCATTTGTTCTCAACGACCACTGCATCTCGTATTTGTGTCCAGCAAATGTCAGTCATTCAGCAGCATTAATAGAATGCTTTTCCAGTGTAGAACAAGTTTGGCATGTGCATGTTCATCATTTACGGTAGCAAAATAATCAGGGAAAAAGTGTGAAAGCTGGAAATGTTTCAGCGTTACAGTGCCATGTTGCTTCATTTCTTCAAGTAGGTTGTCATCCAGTCTGAACGTCAACATGCTCGAACAACTTCAAAGTGATTTTTTTTTCTTCCTGTCCCATCAGCGGCTCTTCCAACTGATTAGCATTTATGATGTGCAGATTTGTGGACCAAGAAACATACCTTTCCCTGCAGCGGTTATTCAGGCGAACACTTGTCTCAAATAACAAAAACTCTCTCCCGCTTTGTTCACTGCTCTTACCAAATATAAAGCAGATAAAAATATATCTTTATTGGAGTGGTTGATGTGCCACATTTGTTTACCCAGAAGTCAATAAGTTGTTTTTAGTCACATCTCATTATCTTCCACTTAATCATAAGTGTGGTTCTTCATATCCATCAAGGGGAGAACATTTTGGGCACTGGAGCAATTTGGGCAAGTAGAGCAGCAAATTCACCCTAAATTCATGTTTTCGGACTGTAGAAAGGAAACCGGAGCAGCTAGCGGACACGAGGAGAACATGCAAACTCCACCCAGATAGGGATTCAAACCTGGATCCCCAGCATTGAAACACATTTTTAGCAGCACACTGAATTCTAAATCCTAGTTCTTTCACATGTATTTTTAGACTGTTGGAAGAACCCATTTTTTCGTAATTTAAACCCAGGCACAGGCACGGTGGCTTAGTGTTTAGCACGTTCGCCTCTCAGCACTGGGGATTCATGTTTCGAATCCCGATCTGGGTGGCGTTTCCAAGTTCTCCCTGTGTCCACATGGGTTTCCTCCGGGTTCTCCAATTTCCTCCCACTGTCCAAAAACATGGATTTAAGGTAACTTGACTGCTCTAAATTGTCCTATATAGTTTGTGTGTTAGCCCTTTCCTGGGTGTATCTACCCAGGGTACTTAACTGCAGATAGTGAATAAACCCAGGCAGAGGACATGCAAATTTTACCTGCACACTTAACCCAGAACCTTCTTGCTATGAGGTCAGCCAAGCACGGAATTGTTGCCCTTATTTGACCCCTATATATATATTGTGTGTGTATGTGTGTGTGTGTGTGTGTGCCCAGCGATGGATTAGCACCTTGTCCTGGGTGTCCGGCACCCTAAGCGTTTTCCCCTCGATGGGCATGAGAAACACCCTCGCAACCCTAATTGGCAGTCATAGGTTTGTGGTTATGGAACCGGCCTTGCAACCTGAAGGCCCCTGGTTTGATTCCGGGTCCCCTTGAGCAAAGCACCTGACCCAAATTCCTCCCTGTGCGCCATATAAAAGGCTGCCCACCACTCTGGGTATTATTAGATGCACTTTCTCGATTCAACACTCCAGGTCAAACAAATCCACTTACCACACACCGATGCACTTTTACAGTTCTTTTACAGTTTCAGACTGTAATTGTAATGTATTTGTCCTTTGTTGTGAATAGTTTTCATGCCAAGCGTTTTAAAATATTCATCCAGTAATTTTTGAGATTCCAAGAGAATAAAACATCAGCTCTTGGTAACTCAGCCCTTATCTTTCCAATTCCCATGTCTGGCCCTCAAACACAACAGATGATTAGTGTTGGCTTTAATTATAGTGTGCTTCCTGATTTAAAAAGGGGGCAAAAATTGTGTTCATTTTTTCTTGGCAAGACATGACGATGTGTGTGTTTTAATATTTATGTGTTGGTGTTGGTTTTTTTTGCATGGATTTGACACTCATCTGTGTTAATAATGTCCTTAATATCGGTGTTAGGCCGTATGCCATGTGATTATGCCAGGAGCACATTGTTTCTCTTTCAGCAGATCCAGTGCTGCTTACTGAGTCTGCTAATCCTGCTTAGTGGAGATGCTAACGTACAGTCTGGGAATTTTGTAATTTTTAAACTGGATGGCATGGTGGCACGTTTGCCTCTTAGCACTGGGGATCCAGGTTCGAAATCCCGATCTGGGCTGATTTTCATGTTTCCCCTATCTCGCGCTGGGTTTCTTCCGGCTTCTAAAGGTTTACTTCCACAGTCCCAAAACATGGATTTAAGGTAAGCTGGCTGCTCTTAAAATTTCCCCTGTATAGTATGCATGTGCCCTGTCCTGGGTAGAGCTGCCCAGGGCACAAAAAGTTTTCCCACACCCAAAATGTTCTCCACAAACCAACACTATATAAGTGCAATTTAAAGCAGACAATGTACCTTGAATCCATGTTCGAACTGTTGGAGGAAACCAGAGAACCCTGAGGAAAATCACCCAGACACAGGGAAAACTTGAAAACTCCACCCAGATCGGGATTCAAACCAATTTAGATAGGGAAAATTCAGAGCAGACAATTCCCCTTGGACATGTAATCTTAACCCAGATCAGGATTTAAACCTTGATCCTGGGCACTGAGAAATGCACAGGCTAACCACTATGCCACCATGCAGCCCAGGGGCAATTTAGAGCAGCCAAATTACCTTGAATCCATGTTTTTGGACTGCGGGAGGAAACCAGAGAACCCGGAGGAAACCCATACAGACATGAGGAGAGCATGGAAACTCCACCCAGATTACGATTCAAATCAATTTAGACAGGGAGAATTCCCTTTAAATCCATGTTATTGGACAGAATCCATTTTCTTTCCAATATAATGCCTGGAAACTCCACCCAGATTTGAACCGGAATCCCGAACAGAGACAAACGTGCTGACCACTTCGCCACTGTGCCACAATGAAACTTTGAAAGTATATTTACACGTTAACTATGTGGCAGGATTTCTGTAGGTATTTTCTTTGTTACTGATGTCTTTACAAAATGTTTTTTTATTAGAGTTTGTAGGTCGAACCTCAGCCTGGTAACAGCGGATGACTTCAGGAATAAATCATGCTCAACAAGAACTTGTAAAGATATTTATACAGTATCAATCCTTCCATTTTTCTTTCGACAATTGTTGAATTAGAAAAGGCATATTCAAAGCATCTTTTATTAAAAAACGGATTTGCTATGGCATGGCAGATCACTCCACAATACTGTACTCTATTACTTTTTTCTTTAGCAGGGACTGTTTACAACATTTCCAAGTTTAATTTCAAGGTCTAATGGGCAAAGCAGCATTTTCAGTGTGAAAGCAAGGCCAGGAAACGAAAGCTTAACCCTGAAGAAATACTTCTTTTGAAAGAGCTTTGAAGCGAGGATTTGCATGCAGTTGATTTTTTGCAAACGGGATAATATTAAGCAGAAACCACTCGAGCTTACAATGCAAAAATTATACTTACAGCTTACAACACTCTTCTACACTGCACATCACACTGTACAGGCTGGGACATAAGTATGGATACACCCTGATAAAATGGAAGTGGTTGCTGATCACCTCCCGTTTGTGGCATATTAGTACATGGGAGTGGGAAAATGTTTGAAGCTGGGTGACACCTATGGCGGCCATTGGCAAAGCTGGCCATTTTAGATTTACTTTTTTTTAATAGGAAGGGGGTCATGTGACACATTAAACACATAAACAATTGCACACGAAAAACAATAGTTCGTTGTTGCAGGTGCCCCACATCCTGGATCTTCATGGAGTTTACCATAGCCTTCAATCTCTGGGGCCATTTGAAGGCTATGGTGTAAAAAATCCAGGTTGTGGGGCACCTTCTGAGCACATTCTTTAGTGGTTTACTGTTGTTGCTCCATGTCACAAACTCAGTAATAAATACAGCAACCTTAAACATGAGCATGACCCCCTTCCCGTTAAAAAAAGCTGAATCCAAAATGGCGGCTTTAAAGATGGCAACCATGGGTGTCACTCGGCCTCAAACGCTTTCCCTCTCTAATGTACTAATATGCCGGTAAGGTGATATCAGAAACCAGTTCCATTTTATCAGGGTGGATCCATACTTATGGCCCATCCTGTAGATGCTGTCACACGAAAGTTTTATTCCCATGTACACTTCTCATCCCATTTTCTTTTGCTTAATGCTATACTAAGGACTATAGTCACAGGGGGTTCCTCATGCTTATCCAGAGGGAAAACATTTCAAATACACGCAGGACAGGATGCCAATCTATCACTGAGCACGCACGCACACAGACACACACATTATATAGGGGAAATATAGAGCATACAATTTGCTTGTATGCCCTGATTTCGTGAGATATCGTGCCAGATCCCCAACGCTAAAATGTTAATGTGCTATACACTGGGTACACTGCTATACCCTTACCGGATGAGGGCCATATCTGTTTCGGAATATGTGCATGCATGTTTTCAGTTTGTGAACCACACTTGGCTCCTATGCAGATAACACTGCTATATCTCCACCAGATGTGGCCCAGATCCATTTTGCAATGAGCCAAACGTATGTTACTGTATGTGCACCACCTTTGGTTCCCATGCAGTTTGCCAGTGCTGCGAGTGGGCCGGTAGTGCTACTGCTTAGTTTTTGAGTTGGCTACACCAAGGCCCCCTAGTAGGCGTACATTACGGCAGTGTATTCATGTCATGCTTAATATCCGATCAGAGGGTTAACCACTTCGTTCAGGCATTTTTTTAAGCAAATTAAAACTTACTAGCCAAATAGTGTAGCATATAACGGCCCGTCCGCAATATAACATTGCTGTTAAATTCCAGGAGGTATTCATGTAGTTAGTGTATTGTAGCAAATGTTATTTTTCTAGATGAAACATACTCAAATACACACACTGGTGAAGTGAGCACACGTGCCCGGAGCGGTGGGCAGCCTTTCATACGACGTCCGGAAAGCAATTGGGGTTAGGTGCTTTGCTCAAGGGCACTTCAGCTACAGTACTTGGTGGAACTTGGAATCAAACCGGCGACCTTCAGGTTGCAAAGCTGGTTCCTTAACCACAAGCCTACAACTGCCCCATAATAAGATTTTCTTTATGGCCATAAAATACACTAGTCAAAAAAAATAAAGGGAATACTAAAATCCTAGATCTCATTGAATAAAATATTTCAGTTTAAAAAATCTTTATTCAGGAGATATTGTAATGTGTTGAGAACAAAATAACATAAAAATGATTAAAATATAAATCTAAATTACTATCCTATGGAGGTCTGGATTTGGAATCATACTCAAAATCAAAGTGGAAAATCAAATGACAGGCTGATCCAACTTCAGTGGAAATTCCTCGAGACAAGTTCAAATGAGACTTAGTAGTGTGTGTGGCCTCCACGTGCCTGTATGACCTACGTACAACACCTGGGTATGCTCATGATGAGGCGGCAGATGTTCTCTCCTACGGCTCCCTCCATGTCTCCTGGTGTACTTGACTGTCTCCTGGTATCTGCTCCATGCTCTGGACACTGTGCTGACAGACACAGCAAACCTTTTTGCCAAAGCACACATTGATATGCCATCCTGAATAAGCCGCACTACCTGAGCAACCTGTGTGGGTTGTAGACACCGCCTCATGCTCCCCCTATGGTGAGAGAACTGACGAAATGCAAAAGTGACCAAAACATCAGCCAGAAAGGATGAGAGGGGTTGTCTTGCTAAGTGCCTCTCATTTCTACCTACCATTTCTACATTTCTATTTGCACAACAGCAAGTGAAATTGATTCACAATCAGTGTTGCTTCCCAAATTAAAGACGTACCTTTGCTGAAGACCTATGTGTGAAATTTTTGACCTGCACCTTGTATTTTTACGAATACTGAAATCATAATGGTTGATTTGATTTATTTCAAGCACGGAAAGTTTAATGAATGTATTTCTGCATTAAATAATATCTGCTGTAGTGACTTTATTCCACGCTTAAATCTGAAATATTTGTGTTCACATGTATGTTGGCATGCTCGGTGGCCAGATTCCATCTGGCTGTTAGAAAGATTGTACCTCTTTTACTTGATCATTTAACCTAGCTTTACTTAAATTGTCCAATTAGGCCAAATTGCCAACCTGTCCAAACAGAAGTGCAAAACATCCAAATAAATTTGAAACTCAGGAAATGAATGCAATTACTCATAATGGTGCTTCGCCCGCACTGAAGCACTTCCCTAACTGACAGTGGTTTAGCGCAAACTGGTGTACCTTATTGCAAATCCTGCAATTAGTTAACAGATTATCTAAAATATGTTTAAGTAATATCACGTTTTAAACATAATGAGGCTTCCAGGTTTTATTAAACAATTAAAAAACATTGCAATTTAACAATATGAAATCTAAATACCAAAATGTTGAACAGTTATTAGTAAATTTGTACTGTTATAATGTAAATAAATTATAGAAATTTTACTTTTCTATGTATAGGAAAATTATAGCTGTTCTGTGCTCACTAATGTATAAAGTAATACCATCCTACATCTGTAAAATATTTTTCTAATTTTGTAACAATCAGATTTTAGTAGGGTCGATTCATTCATTCATTCATTATCTTCACCTTAATCCTCTATGAGGGTCATGGAAGGATTCCTGTGCCAATACAGGGAAGAACTTTTCGGGCGCTGGGCAATTTATCACTGGGCACACACTGACTCACACTCACACACAGAAAGACTTTATGGGGCAATTTAGAACAGTCAATGTACCTTAAATCCATGTTTTTGGACTGTGGGAGGAAACTGGAGAACCCGGAGGAAACACACGTGGACACAGGGAGAACATGGAAACTCCATCCAGATTGGACGAATCCACCATGCTGCACTAGGGGGGTTTAGGTTAGAGGAAATTTCGTCAGGCCAAGGTCCAGGCGTCAAAATTTCTAACTTTTGTTATGATTTAGTTCCATATCCTTTATACTGAAGTAACCTAGTGGTTCTATCAGCATTTTATGTTAAAAAATGATTAGAAAACGTACTATGAATTGAAATTTGTAAAGAAACTTTAAAAGTTGGCTTGGAAAGGATACATGTGGCTAAAAAAACAAAAAAACAAAAACAAAGGAAAAATAAAAGGAAAAAAGTGCTTAGAAAGTGCTTAAAAGGGGTGTGGCATGTAAACTGTATGCCATGTTTCTCTAAAAAGCACAAGCAACCTAAATTACTACAAAACTGCGAAATTTTAACGTTGTACGTTAAAAGCTGTGGGACGAGACACTGATTAAAAACTTGCGTGAGAGGTGTTTACACCTCTTCTTTCCCTTTTGGATTAGTTTTTTTTGTTTGTTTTGTTTTTTTAGCCACATGAAATATTTCCAGGCAAACTTAGTTCTTCTTATTCTCATGCAAATTTTGGTTGAAATTCAAAAGAAAAGCTGCTGACGTATTTTAAATGGGTTCTTAAGGTTATGTGGCATGTAAACTGTATGCCATATTGCTCCAAAAAGCACAAGCACAACGATACTGCCAAATTTTAACGTTGTACATTTAAAGCTGTGGAAGTAGAAACAATTAAAATTTTTGTGCAAGAATAAAAATAAGAGAAGCAAGAATTACAAATATCATCTCATATATTAAATAATTTTTTTAAATTAAAAACAAGAGCTACATTAAAGAAAAATTTGCTATAAAAAATCATTATAAAGTGTGTGCAAACAGAACGAATAAAATAAAACAGCTGTCTTTTTGTTATCTTGATTTCACATCTTTTCTATTTTTGAAGCACACCATCTGATCTAGTCTTTCTTGGACTCAATTTATCCTTTAATTGTTGCTTCTTGCATTATACCTCACCTATGTACGCTCTTGAACCTGCACAGATATGATTGGGGTCCGGTGTGGTAGTTAACACGCCCACTTCCCACCTCTGAAGATCCACAAGTGGACCTGGGGTATGATCTCACAACCTTCTGACTGAGAAACTGAGCTACCAAACTCGTATGTAGTAACTATGATGAATGATAAATTAAATAAGAAAAATCCAAGTAAAAATACCAGTGAGCCCAATACAATTATAAAACCAATGAACTTCTGGCACTTCAGTAATGTTTGCGTGAGAAAAAAAAATATGGTTCAAAAGAAAAAGCAAAAAAGAGAAAGGTAGAGGACAAATGCAACTTAAAGGTTTACATGCCAAGATCAGCATTCTCCCTGCCATGGCTCGCAAATATCTGTCAGCTTTATGAAACGCTGAATTTCTTCTGTAGATGTTGGACCTGCTTGTAAACTCAGAACGGATTAGGACGGAGCCAAGACGAGAGAAGAGACACTGTAAAAATATCATTATAGCTTCGTACACAGATGTCTAGTGGCTATGACAACTTCCTTCACTGTCCACCTCAACTATTCAAGCAAAAGGCCTCTGGGAAACAGTCTAGTGATGACTGTACGTAACTTATTTTGGTTGGTGGCCATGACTTTGGCTAAGTTTTCTGGCATGTCAGTTTTGGGAAAACAGAATTACTGGTTAATAACCGGTAGAATATCAAATGAGGTGATAGGAATAAGAGGACTGTGGCATCCTGTATTTAAACGATCTGTGATGATAAGCTGAGCTCACGCAACCAGTTCTTTAGCCAGAGTTAACAGACTCTATCTCAAAGCATGTATCTCAAGCATTTTAAAATTGGGAAATGCACCATATAAAAATATTTTAATGACAGGTAAGCCTTTTTAGCACAGCACCTAAGGGATTTTTTAAGAAAAAGACAAAAGTAAACATTAAATATCATAAAAACACTGTATACAACGGTTGTCACAGCGTTCCCCATGCTTATTCAAGGAGGAATTATTCAGGCGCTGAGCAAATACACCCAGGACAGTGTACCAATCCATCACAAGGCACTCACACACTCACACAAACAAACTTTAACTTGGCATTGTGATTCCCTATCATTTTCTTGGAAAAACTAAGTACTTTTAACCTTCCTGCATTCAATGGTTCATTTGATATCGCTATCGAATGCAAGACTACTCCAGTGTCACATCGAGGTCTTTCCGAGTACCTACACAGCTAAAATTTGTCTTTGTGATTTCCTACCATCTCCTTGGAAAACCAAGTACATATTTCGATGTTCGATGTTACGTTTAATATCACCAACGAACGCAAAACCCAACCAGGTCTGAGTACCTGAGTACAGATCTGAAACTTGGCTAATTCATTCCTTATCATGTCCTTAAAAAATCAACTGCTTCTCTTTTTTTATTTTTTATTTGATGGTTCATTCAATATCGCCATCGACTGCAAGACACCTTCAGTGTCACATTGGGGTCTTTCTGAGTACCTACATGGATAAAATTTGGCATCGTAATTCCCTACCATCTCCTTGGAAAAACAATTATTTCTCTTCTTCTGCCGTTCGATGGTTGGTTTAATATCACCATCGCACGCTGTACCCAGCCAGGGTCACATTGGGATCTTCCAGAGTATCTACGGATCTGAAACTTGTCTCCTTCATTACCTATCATGTCCTTGAAAAAAAAAAATGCTTCTCAATTTCAATTTCTGATATCGCCATCGAAGGGAAGATCCCTCCAGTGTCACATTGGTGTTTTCCCTAAGTACCTATAAAGTTGTAAATTGGCATTGTGATTACCAACCATGACTTTAGAAAAAGTGTTTTCACTTTCCTATGTTTGATTGTTTGTTACCTCCAACTAACACAACTTGGAGTGATTGGGGTCTTTTTAAGTAAGTTTACCTCTCAGCGCTGGGGATTTTGGTTCGAATTACAATCCATGTTCTCCCTGTGTCTGCATATGTATCCTCCGAGGTTCTCCGTTTTCCATCCAAGAGTCCAAAAACATGTATTTAAGGTAAATTGGCTGCTCTGGATTGCCCCTATAGTCTGTGTGTATGAGTGAGTGGTTGACCAGTGATGTCCTGGGTGTGTTTGCCCAGTGCCCGAGACGTTCTTCCCTGGATGGGCATGGGGAACCCCACAACCCCTACCGCGGACCTAGTTGAGGAAAGAGCTGAAGATAATGAGTGAATGAAACTTTAAAGCCATCAATCACCATTAACAATTGTGTTTTAACTTTCACTTTGTTTCCAATAAAGAGGACTCTAAAATAACACATCCTAGATCTCTATGAATTAAATATTTTGATTGAAAATCTTTATTTAGTAGATAGTGGAATTTGTTGAGAACAAGACAAGTTCAAATGAGGCTCAGTAGTGTGTGTGGTCGCCATGTGCCTGTTTGACCTCCCTATAATGCCTGGGCATGCTCCTGATGACGTGGCGGATGTTTTTCTGAGAAATCTCCTCCCAGACCTTGATTAAAGCATCAGTCAGTTCCTGGACAGTCTGTGGTGCAGCATGGCGATGTCCCAGATGTGCTCGATTGGATTCAGGTTTGGGGAACAGGGAGGTCAGTCCATAGCATCAATGCCTTCATCATGCAGGACCTGCTGATACACTCTAGCCACATGAGGCCTAGCATTGTCATGCAACAGAGGGAACCCACTGCACCAGCATAACTTGTCTAGAGGAATTTGGATCAGCCTGGCTTTGATTTTGAGTATGATTCCAAATCCAGACCCCCATGGGATAATATTTTTGTTCTCAGTGCATTCCACTATCTACAAAATAAAGATTTTCAACTGAAATATTTTATTTATTGAGATGTAGGATGTGTTATTTCATTGTTCCCTTATATTTAAAGGTGTACAATTACAATATTGGAAAGGTCGAGTGCTCACTGGTGTGTATTGTAGTGTCGTGTGTGTGTGCCTGTGGTGGGTATCATTCAAATAAAATTTTCCTTTTAATCTCACAGACCAACTGCATGTGTAGTAAAATAACCAAAGGTGCTCATCAGCCAATCAGATCTGTGATCAAATTCCAGAGATTTACTGAAGAGACGCTACATTTAGATTGGACGAGAGGCTTTAACTGCCTACTGAATTTCTCAATTGCTTCATGAAGCCCAAGCAGCATGAACATGTATAGGTCCTTCCACCCCGTAACGTTTGGTGTTTTAACACTGAAAACTCCAGGAGGTGATACATTTAAGGTTTTTAGTTAGATAAAGGAAAAAAAAGAAGTAAAACAGTAAGACTGCTTACTCACTTAATGACACAATAAAACCAGTGCCTGACTAATCGAATGGTCCTTTATTATAGTAGTTACCAAACAAAAGCTTTTTAGTGTTAACTATACAATAAGTTTTAGCACCCAACAAGAATAACTGTACCTGTCATTGCCTAATGTTCCATAAAGTTAACATTATTAATGGGTCTCTGGTTTGTGTCTCGGTCACTGTCTTTTTGGTGTTTTGTGCATGTTCTCCATGCGATTTTATATCTTGGGATTCTCAAAAATTTCCAGCTTTATTCCCCCTCCTAATGGCATGCAGATAGATTGATATGACAATATGATAAATTGGCCTATATAACGGTGTGTGTACCATGTGTGTAACTCATGGTGAGGCCCTGTCTTGGGTGTATCTGTCCAAAGCCTGAAACATTCTCCTCTGCATGGGGAAGCCACGTGTTTGATTTATAAATAGTGCATATATACTGCATACATGTACAGTTCCAGTGTACACGTACTGTGTACAGTACATACCATTTACTCTGTTCTGTAATATTCAGGACCCTGATAGTACCACCAAGAAGCTGGTATTATTTGGTTGGTGCTTTATTTCTTTCCCAGCAGTTTCACTGAAACTACAGCCGCACTGCTGCACTGAAACCCCTTCACCGCAACAGTGTCACTGCAGAACCGACAATAAACAATCCACCACGCAAAAACTGTTCTGTGATGGTCCTGACCAAAAGAGAACAGAGAACCAACGGAGGACTAAAAAAACAAGAAAACTTGTCCATCTACTGTCCGTGAGTGGAGAAATTAGACAAAGAAACGAGAAGGGTGTGTGTCTAATATATATATAGTGTATATATTTGGGTGCGGTATATATTAGTCGTAGGCTTGTGGTTAAGAAACGAGCCATGCAAGCTGAGGGTTCCCGGTTTGATTCCCAGTCTCATTTGCGCCCCGGGTGACACATATGAGGCTGCCCAACACTCCGGGCACGAGTGCTCACTCATAGGCAAATAGATCACTTATATATACTGTACATATATTTAACTATATATACATACTGTATATATGCATAATCGCCAAGCGCCTCGCGCCTTCCACTCCACCTTGTCTGTGTGCCAATCACTAAACGCTGAGTGCCTTGCGTCATCTCCCTTCATGCACCAATTGCACCATGCACCAATTGCCAAACGCCAAGAACCTTGCGTCGTCCGCTTCACACTTCCTGTGCTGCAGTGGCTATAGAGATGTCACATACCAAGCACCTTATATTATTTACACAAGAAATGAGGAAGAAAGAAATCAAAATGAAAATAAAGGATATAAAAATGCAGGCATATTCAAATGCACTACTGTGTCAGAATTTCGAGGCAATCAATGAAGAAGTTTTGGAGATTTAAGGTTTTCAACAAAATTTTTCATCTTTTATTCATTCATTCATTATCTTCCGCTTAATCCTTTACT